>JAPMOB010241518.1:0-15228 GCA_029875015.1 Lepomis gibbosus
CCGCCGTCCAGAGAGCGCAGACCCATCAGTAGCTCAGGCCACAGAGCCCTTCCAGTTGCCAGGTCCGCCGCACAAACCCATAGTCACAGATGTGTCCAAGAACAGCGTCTCTCTGACCTGGCAGCCCAACGCCCACGAGGGAGGAGCTGCCGTCACCTCCTACATCATCGAGGCCTTCAGGTGTGTTTCAGAAAATCTTGGTTACGTAAAAGGCAGCTGCAAATACACGAATGGACGCACTCTCCTCTGTTTTTACATCTTCACATCTACACAGTTCTCAAGGACAGATTAGATTTTTTTTGTCCCTTCACCTATAAGCTTTTTTAAGGAAATAATGGTCAAAAATCATTCCTCTTCTTTATTTAGCCGTCAAGGCTGTGTTCTCATTGTATTGAATTTTAATGCAAAGTTATTGGTCCTCTCAGAAAAGAAAACCTTTTCATTTCAGGACACTAAAACACTGTCAGTGAAGCCCAGACTGATGAAATGCGTTCTTCAAATGAGTCGAGCTGCCACATTTATTCATAATTAGTAGTCCTTGACAATAAAACTCCGTCTGCAAAATAATTCAATAAAAAAAGGTTTAAGGAAAGTCACATTTCATTTTAGGTTTTACAGACAAACAGTTCATAGAGACAAACACGTGACAGGTCTCTGCTGTCTTTGCTGTCCTGTCAGAAACCTTCAGGTCCTGCCACCTGAGAGGAAGTCCACCTTGGATTAATTAGGGGGAAAGTAGATTTAGCGGAGCAGGATGGGTGGCGTGGCGGATGGAAGGAAGCCTCCAGATGAAGATAGAGACAGCGTTATGGGGAAATGTGTCCTTCCAATTCGATAAAGACGGGAACACCGGCAGAGTCTTAATCAGATCCAGACGTCCGCCGTGTCCCATAGCAGCCGCAGAGCGTTTCCAAGTAACGCAAACTGATTCTTTGTAAAGCAGCTGGAGGGTACCGGTGGGATGTTTGCAATAACATTTCCTTGCCTGAGGTGCTATGGTTTGTTTGTAGGAGCACAGGGAAGATTGAAGGTTGGGGCTTCTGGGTGTGAGCGTGTACATATGCAATGTGTAATACTTTATTTAACGTACAAAGGCAGACTTTTTATTTTCCAGGTGTAACAGCATTCGTTTTCTCTTTTTTTGGGGGGGGTCACAGCCTAATGTGTGAGCGTGTGAACTCCCTCTGAGCATCTCTTGTACAAAGTTTCCTTGAATCTAGCGGCAATCTGCTGCAGTGAAGCCTGCACACACACACACACACACACACACACACACACACACACACACACACACACACACAAAAGATGAGTATTCATCAGTATTCATCGTTTTCCTCTTTGGTCTAATTGTGCCGTTCAGCAATGAAGCTACTTCACCACAAACCCCCACAGTACCCTTGGGGAACATCTAAAAGTGACAAACAAATGGTTGGGGGTAGGCCTCTGTGACTGCTGCTCTGCCAAGGTGACAGTACATTCACAGAGAAGAAGGGAGCGACGGGATGAAGAGGGACCGGGGTTGAGCGGTTTGCGAGATAGCCACAAGGCTAAGAACATGCTCCCATTTCCTGTTGGCAGCTGTGCCTTCTCACAAGCCTCATTGAATTATTCATCAGGACAGCAAATTGTATCGTTTGGAGGAGATCTCCTAGTGAGCACAAACTTCTCTGAAACGAGTGACTTCGCTCACATGTGCTCTTGTTTACCAGATAAGAAATATTAGAGGAAGCCAAAGATAGATCCTGCTGTTGGCCGGAGATCTTCTCATGCATTGTTTAATAAAGGGGCTTTCACACCTGATAGTCCGCACCAAGGTTCATGTTTTGATACATTCGGTTTGGTTTCACACTGCAATTCTGTGACCGCACTAAAGGACTATGCACGACACACTTGCATCCTGTCGTCATCATCTACGTAGCTGCGGCTCCCTGTACTTGACATTGATTGGTTTATTAAACAGAGGGTATCTTTGACAAGAATGAATAAATAAAAAATGAACATGCAGCACCAACTATACTGAAGGCTAGAGTCACAATTAAACGTCCTCATTGTGCAAACATAATGTTGCCGACAGGACAGGAGGAGAAGACAGCAAGCAGTGCTTCTGCACCTCCATTTGAGGCGAGACTGAAGAGATGGGTGGCAGTGTGCTTCTATAGTGGCTCTCTGTTTGAAAAGATGAGCTGTCATGGGAGATTTATAACTGGGTCCTTATTTCGATTCATTTCCCAGTGTATTTGTATGTTTCTGGTTTATACTTCAACCGCCAAACTTCCTGTAAACAGTGTGAAAGTCCGAACCAACCAAAAAATGCTATCACACCAGAAACGAACCGAACCATGGTTCAGTTTGATCCGGACCGGGACTACCTCTTTTCATCGGACCAAATTTCATCTGTTTGGTCCAGACCGTGCTCTGAGGGAGGTTTTACACCTGTATTTTTTGGTTCGGACCAAACGAGGCAGGTGTGAAAACCCCCTCATTGTGTTCCTGCATTGCAAAGCACTCTGAATGCAGTATGAAACTTGGACTGTACTGTATAAATTTGAGGTGCCTGTACTTTATTAAAGTATTTTCTTTTTGTGCCACTCACTTACTATTTACTATACAACAATAATCAGACAGATATAGTGACTTACTTTGTTATGGTACAAATGGTTCATCCAGAACAAACAATGGTATTTATTGTTTTGCCCAACTCTTGGTGACGGTTTCACTGTGGATTCTGGGTAAATGTGTTTACTTACTTTTTCCTGAAGTCCTACAAACCAAGCTATTGTTTCATAATTCAAGTTCATAATGACTTGGGTTGCATAGTAACCATTCATTGCTTTGCAAAATAACCCAATCATAAACTAGTATAACACTTTTACTCTTGATCCTTTAGGTACATTTTCCTGGTTATACTTACATTCTGTCACTAAGTGACATCTTGATTGTAGTGAAGGATTTTTACAGTGTGTCAACAATAAATAGAGGAAGGTATTCTGTCTCTTCCACTCTTGTCTTTCCACAGTGTAAGAAAGTACCAAATATACTCAGGGAATTGTTAAATTGCACATACCATACAGCACAGCTCATAGATTCTCTCTCAGGAAACATTTTGCTGTGCAGGAGGTCTCAGTGCAACAGCAAGCACCAGCCATGAAAACCCACGTCAAGCGAGGTGACACGTTCATACCTGTGTCCTCTTAAATCAGGGATCAAATTTGGTCTGACATATTGCTATCGGATACTGAACATCAGGTTTTTTTCCCCCTGTCCTTTCACAGCCAATCAGCAGGCAGCACATGGCAGACTGTAGCTGACATGGTCAAGATGGAAACGCACACGATCACCGGCCTCCTCCCCAACACCATCTACCTGTTCATAGTCCGAGCTGTCAACGCCTACGGCCTGAGTGACCCGAGCCCCATCTCTGAGCCTGTCAGAACCCAAGGTCCGCCTGCACCTCCCTCGCATCACATAAAACAATCTTGAAATACAAAGAATCTTGNCCCCCCCACACACACACACACACACACAGTAGTTTGTGCATTAGCAGCAGCGCTCTAAGGAGAAGTGAATGTGTGTGTTCCCCTCAGATGTGAGTCCTACAGGTCAGGGAGTAGACCACAGGCAAGTGCAGAGGGAGCTGGGAGAGGTGGCCGTCCAGCTGCAGGAGCCTTTCACGCTAACAACAGCTTCCATCCGAGTATCCTGGACTGTGAGTGGCTCTCTGTTTTACTAAAGGAAGGAGGGTTTAAAGGGTTCAGTCAGGGTTCTGGAATAGAAAAATGTATTACTTAACATCATCTCTGTAGCTCCTCTCTTCACACCTTTTTCTAAATTCCCCCTACGTCACTCTCAAGGTTGACCGTCAGTCTCAGTACGTCCAGGGCTACCGTCTCTTCTACCGACCCAGCGGGGGAACCTGGATCCTCCAGGACATCAACTCCCCTTCCGAACGCAGCACCATCCTCACCAACCTGCTCAAAGGAACCGAGTATGAGATAAAGATCCGTCCCTATTTCGATGAATTCCAGGGCAAGGACAGCCGAACGTTACTGATTCGAACCCCGGAGGAAGGTAATAAAATGGGGAACATGTCTGTGCCAGAACGAGATTCAAAGAAAACCTCTTTTAATAAACTACACTAGGTGTTCTTTGACTTTGCGGGGCTTAGGAAATGGCTGTTCATTAGCTTGTCTGACACCACATGAATCGTAGTAATGTTATCTCATTTTGGGGTTAATTTTGGGTTCATTTATATTGATCCATATTTTCATTAAATTCAGCCTCCACACACGGCGATGTTTACAGCCTGGGGTTCTCAGAAGGTTTATATTGGTTGATCCAAACTCTAGATTAAAAAGAAGAGAGCACAGTTGTATTTTTTTTTTTTTTGCCATCAGCACTTATAGACTTTGGATCGACCTGCCTGCCCGAGCTTAGTCTAGCAAAAAACATTATTAACTTTTTAAAGCCCTCGATAAAACCTAATTTCCCCCCTTGTTACAGCTCACTTTCATGTTTCTCTGTTTTATCGCCTGGCACAGTTTCCTTTTTTTTCTGAAATGTTCTGTACTTACATACTAATAATTATTATTCCAGTCCAGTTTTTTGATGAAATGACTGTGAATGCTCTCCTCCCAGTTCCCAGTGCCCCACCCAGAGCTGTCACGGTGGCAACAGTGAAGCTAAGCAACAGCTCCAGCATCAGCGTCTCCTGGGAGCCTCCGCCCAGCGAAATGCGGAACGGCGTCATCCAGGAGTACAGGGTAAACACACGTCAGCCGAGCGGAGACACGTGTCACAGTGAGACGAGGCAACGAGCAACAGCAGCTGGGAGACTCTTACACTGCCTCCTTTCAAGAATCTCCTTTAATTCCTTCCATTTAATTTATACTAATCGCCAAAAAATGTAGATTAAAGGAAGGTGGGGGTGTGTGGAGGATTGTGGACAGAGCAAAAGAGGCTGAAATTCAATCTCATGAAGATCAACCCAATATTTGTTCATTCATTGTACATGCAGAGATAAATCCTTTCCAGCAGAAGAGAAAAATCCTACGGCTGTGTTTTTAAGACTTCAAACGTACAGCACACTGGTTAGTGGTCAAGTTCGGTGACGGCTGTACATTTATGGACAGGGAATATCTGCCTGTGCTTTGATCTCATTTTGAACAGATCTAACGTTGCAGCACATTGTTAACTATTTCATCAGTGAATGAAATTCCAGATGCACCGGCGCAGGCCGACAAGCGTCTAAAAGTGTCGCACCTGAGACTGAAACGAGCCGCGTAACAAATTCAGTGCCAACTCTGTGTGTCCCCAACAAGGTGTGGTGTGTGGGCAGCGGCGGCGATAACCAGACGCGCTACTACATCAACAAGACGGTGGACGGAAACACGTTGTCCACGGTGTTGAAAGGCCTGGTGCCCGGCGTGCTGTACCAGGTGGAGGTGGCGGCGGTGACCAGTGCCGGCATCGGCACCCGCAGTCAGCCGGTGTCTGTCCTCATCAGTGAGTGGGCATTAGCATTTAGCTCAAAGCACTGCTGTGCCTAATGTTATTTAGGCAACTGCTTTAAGCTTACTAATTTATAATAAGGATGTAAAGATATACGTGGTTAGGTTGTTATTGATTGTTGATTGAACATTAAACTACATGAAATCCATATATGGATGGATAAAACAGCAGATCAACAAAGAAAATTGTCCAAATGTTCTGTTTCCCCTCAGTTCTTCCTTGTAATGTTATTTTCTCTATCTCCCTTCTCCCTCCCGTTGTCTCCCCCCAGAGCTGCCAGCTGACCAGCCCTCCGTGCCAGGCGGCGGAAGCGGCGGTGGCTCCAGCGACGGCGGCGACGAGAGCAGCGTGAGCCTGGCCGAGCAGATCACCGATGTGGTCAAGCAGCCGGCGTTCATCGCGGGCATCGGCGGAGCCTGCTGGGTCATCCTCATGGGCTTCAGCGTCTGGATCTACTGCCGGCGCAAGAAGAGGAAGGAGCTGAGCCACTACACCGCCTCCTTCGCCTACACACCGGCAGGTCGGGAAGGATTATGAAGCTGTGAAATGATACACTGCCACTGACCTGAGGCCCTCTGCGTCTGCATGGAAATAACCTAAAGTGGCATTTAGATTGTAACCCAGGGTATTTCATATTTAAACGCCTTTAGGAGCTAGTATGATTTATTTAATACAGCAAGGAGAATTAGCATTAAAAATAGCCACAGTGTAATCCTCACGTCGGTTAGGCCACAAAAATGTTACTTCCAAGAGTCAGTTCACCCTCCTCATCACTCTCTCTTTCTGTCTTCTGCAGTTGGTTTCCCTCATGGAGAGGGATCAGGACTCAATGGAAGGTAATCCAATAATATCCTACATGTATATTCTGTTATGTATGTCTCCTAAATACCCACGATGCCTTCCGTTTGTTGTTTTTCTTTTTTCCATCTGGACAGTCGTTGCTGTTGTACTGTGTCCCTCCATGACTTAAATTAATGCCAGAATGTCTCTGTAGGCCAGGCGTGCTGGGAGGCAACATGGGCAACTACCCATGGCTGGCAGACTCTTGGCCCACCTCCAACCTGGTCCACAGTGGTAAAGAGGCCGTCAACTGCTGCACCGCCAGTCACGACACAGCTGAGAGATACTACAACGGTAGGAAGCTGACTAAACAGAAGAGCTTGGTAGTTACAGTTCTTTTGTCTTCGTGCTTATGTTGTAGCTGCTGTGGTAGATTTTCTTATTAAGTTGAAGCTCCACTGAGCGCGCTCATAAGTACTGCCATTCACTATGACAAAACTGAGCTAATAGACTTCTAACAACGCATGAAAACTGCTAACTCCTATCTCCATCCCTCTGCAGAAGCTGGTATCTCCAACTACCTGAATCAGACGGAGAAATACAGCATGGGCGGCTCCACCGAAGGTCCCATTTACAGCACCATCGATGCCACCAGCGAGGACCTGCACAGCTTCACCTACGCCCAGCACAACTCCACCACCCCCTACGCCTCCACCTCCATCATGCCTTTCACCAACCAGACGCCGGTGCCGGCCCACAGCGGCGAGCAACAGGACGAGGTCCACTGGATCAACCAGCCGGGGACCTCGGGAGCTCAGTACGCTCAGCCGGACCGCTGCAACGGTGAGGATGTGACCTGTTCTTGCCTCTGTTTAGGACAGACAGACCGTGTTGTTGTGCGGTTTACCAAGCAGGACCAGCTCAACACGATCTGGTTCTCTGTATGCAGTGAATGTTTTTAAAAGCAACCGCCGTGCATCTCCTCAGCCCTGATTCGTTCCAGACCCAACAGCTCTACTGACCGATCGCTGCTGCTCGTCCCACCTTCCCAGTTAAAAATCCAATGGTGACAGAGCATTTACCAGCCTTGACCCCAGACTATGAAAATAATATCAAAGACCTCCTTTTTCTTAAGCTTTTCAGATATTACTAAGACTACATGATTTCTCATAATCAGTATTTCTTTATCCACAATTGTATAAATCAGAGCAGAAATGATTAGTCAATTGAATTGATTAGTTGAGTGGCAAAAACTTTATCTGCAGCTGTTTTGATATTCAAGTCATTTTCCGAGCAAAAATACCAATAATTATCTGCTTCCAGCTGCTCAGCTGAGACGACTTCCTGCTTTACTTTGTTGCCTGTGATACTAAACTGAATATTTTAGAAGTTGGGATTGTTGGTCGGGTGAACAAGCAATTTGAAGATGTCACCCTGGGCTTTGGGAAATGGTGCATTTTCCATCATTTTATAGACCAAATTATTGATTATTCGAGTAAATAATGAGATTAATGGGCAATTAAAATAATCATTCAGTCGCAGGCTATATTTTCATTCATTTGCTATAATTAACTTATGCATTGATCCGGTTACATTTGTCACCTGTTCACAGTTTTTAATTTTGTTCTGTAGATAAATGTACTTGCCTTGGCATCAGTGCTGCACACAGGAAAAGTAACTTTCTTGAAGGGTGAAATAAAAATCAGATTTTTGCTGCCCTACTCTCATACCTACATACATTTGTGTTTCTCTGTCCGTCTGTTTTATAGGTAAGCCCAAGCAGAAGGCGATGGGTAAGGCTGTCAAGACCCCGTCCCTGACCTGGATGGAGTCGTTGCCCCCGCCTCCCCCCGTTGGAGAGCTGGAACAGCGTGAGCATAAAGACCAGCCCCCAGAGCACGAGGACATGGACATAGGGTGAGTCAGGCTCCCGCTCCGGCTCTTTCTCACGCACACATCTCTATAAATGAGTTTTACACTGCTACATCATCATTTAGACTTACTGTCACCTCTAACAGGCACATTAAGCATCGAACCCAACGTGGCTCTCATGCCTCTGGCTTTAACAACTCAATTACCTGGGCCGTGATCAGTTGCTTTAGTGGTTTAGCTGTTTTCCCAACCCTTAAAACACAATTAGCTGTGTACCTCCTCACCAGTCGCTCTCTGCAAACCGCAGAGCAAACTATCATTCAGTATCATGCTCATAGCAGCAATTCCACCCAAATGGAAGCTTAGCCTCCTGCAGCTTTGCCAACGGCAAGGCCCCTCTTAGCTGAGTCGAGCCTGAAAGAACAGCATTAATCTTTAAGTCGCATAGCGAACTGGAACTGAAGGCGCCACTGAGACAGCAGGCTGCCCCGCAACAATATATTTTAAGAACACGCATACAGATAATATCCAGCTACGTCCCCACTGCATCATCGAGCTGCAACACTCTTCTTTTTTCTGTGTGTAGCTCGGATGAGGAGTGGTGTCCTCCCCTCCCAGAGAGGACCTACCTGATGGAAGGCTGCGAGGACGGGGCCGCTCCCCAGCAGAGGAACAACGCCTCCTCTCCAGCCACCTCCTACAGTCACCAGTCGACTGCCACGCTCACCCCATCGCCTCACGAGGAGCCCCGAGCCCCCCACGACCTCCCCCGCCTCAACCAACTGGATGGCCAGCAGCTGTCGCGGTATGTGAACGGGCTCGCCGTTAGCTGGTAGCTCATGGTTGCGTTCATCCTTGAATCTAATCTATGCGTCTGCTGACGAGCTTGAGATCTTCTGATGAACAAACACATTGCATCTGTTTTCCAGAATGCAAACCTCCTCTCTGCTTTGTGGAAGGACGGTTATTTTAATCCTCACGTTTTCCCCCACAGACTGGCCACTGTTTACTGCTTAGGTTACTGAAGGTCATGTAGGATGTTAAATTTAAATAACAATGAAGGAGCTGAAATCATAACAGGAGACGACAGCGACTGAACACAGGATAATAACAAAAATCACCTAATTTATACTGAACTAAAGATTTAGCTTCCGATCCCACTGATTTGTTCTCTGCAGTGACATGTTGCCCTTACTTCCCATAGCAGAAGGTTACCCTGCAGTCCATTGCCAGCTCTTCAGGCGCCGAGCCCGCCACTCACCCAGTCCAACCCCAACCTCTCTGGCCAACAGCATCACGGCTCATCAGAGGTTGGCACGCTGCAGTGCCAAAGTCCTGCCCATCGCTGCCTCCACAGCCAGGGGCCAGCTCTGAATGAAGACGCCGTCAGCGCGACTACACCCGGTAAAGTAACTGGCAACGGCGTGTTGCTGACACATGCAAGCCTGCACGTAACACACACACACACACACACAGGCACATTAGCAAACAACATCATGAGAGCTCAACATTCATGTATGTATTCACCCTAGAACAGTGTTGATGTACTGTTTGTAATTTAAATAATCCATATGCATTGAATACATCAAATGTCGGTTCAGTATTGAGGGAAAAAAACACTCTTTGACGGGTATGTTTATTCTTTCCCCCATACAGTGCAGAGTCGCTCATCTCCAGCAGAAACATGCACTCCTCCAAACCAGAAGTCCCGAGTGAAAAAAAAGGTGTCTAAGAGCTCAGCATACAGGAGAGATATACAAGGAGGTGAGTGGTTTGACTTGGATTTATCTAAGTTCACTTGAGGAATATGGGGCGATAACTTCTACATTTCTGTTACTCTTTACTGACCACTGGCATTTTCTCAAAGTCAGTGTGTTACTGAGCATACAGAGGACTGTTAGAACTAGGACACCAAATGTTCTTCTCAGTAGCTGAATATGCAGCTCTGCTGCAAAGCCAAAACCATGCTCACAGTTATTTTCTGTTTCTATTCATTGTTTCTTTGTCAGTGAGAGAATGCATACACCCCATAATAATCCAGCACATGCACACAGATATTCTGCACTGTCTGTGATTGACTATTTACACCTCTGATACACAGGCAAGGTGTAAAGCTAGTGTTCCTGATTATGTCGTACATACGTTTTACCTGTAATCTCTTTTTTCCCGACGCACCATATGTTCAGAGAACCGTCTCACAAACAGATTGGATATGATAATGTAAAGCTGCTCTGCATTGGGAATCCTGTAACCTTCAAACAGCACGCGGCTCAATCACACAAACAGAATCCTCATTTTAACAAGCAGAAAGTCAGATTACCCATTTTTTCTAAAGGAAAAAGCTGTAGCTCAGGTTCCCTCAGTTACACACAGAAAAAGCAGACAACATGAACAAATTCTCTTTTTTGAAAGCAGTGCCATGTAAGAGAAACCTGGCAGTAAAATTTGCTTAAATGCATCAAGCGAAAAAAGGCAGCTAGAATGATGTTCCTTACATCCTAAACAGACGTTCTCCATGCGTGCTCTTCCCTCCACTTCTTTCTGTTTTTAGACCTGCCCCCACCTCCGGAGCCGCCCCCAGACGAGAACAGGTTACAGGGCCCCCAGGGGTGCATGGAGGCCAGCAATGCACTGAATGGCGCTCTGTCCTCCCTGGAGAGGAGCGAGTACAGCAGCAGCAGCCACCAACGGAAAGGCTCGGGACTACGACACGCTGACAGTGAGCAAAAAGTTTTGCAGAGTGTAGTCATGATTTAGTTTAAGGCTAGCAGAATCAACCCCGCCTTTCGCCCAATGTAATATGGGACTGGCTCCAGCGCCCCCCCCCAAGACAGAGAGTCTCTCCTAAGGTATTTGGCCCCTTGTAGAAATGAGAAATGGGATGGAAAGACAACACTTGTATATTTCACTGAGATAGAGTAAAATGTGGACACATATATGCTGTGTCATACCTTGCTACTGCACTGCAGTGTTTGCTCCTCCAGTGTTACACAGCAGAGCAAACTGGGACTGGCTGGAGCACTTGTGTCCGTGACTGGTTGCCAGATCTTTACTTAGGAATGACTGTAAGATTTATAACATGCAGCTGTATGTTGGTGGCCATAATTTAAAACACAAGGTGTGATCTAATACGAGAATTAAAGGTGGATGTATATTTTTAATGGAGTTTAATCATTCTGCTGCACTGTGGTTCCTCCAGCAGATAGATCGCTGTCTAAATGAAGCTTCATTTTCCCACTAAGACACTGTGCTCTATTTTAAACAACAGACTAAACACCCATCTTGTTTCCTTCACCCTTGCCTCCTCAGATGAGGAGATAATGCCGTATAGCAGTAAGGCCGGTTACCTTTCCAGGAGTCAGATGTCTAGTAACTGCTCAACCACAGGAAGCTCCTCATCCAGAGGCTCCACGGGCTCCCGGGGGCTCAACTCAGCCAGAAAACAAGAGGTAGGATACAGCAAATGATTTTAGAATTTCAGTGCAGTTTCATACAAGAGAAATGTTCTCTTTTCACCTCAAATGGTTTTAATAATTGATGCTTTAAGATATTTATGAGCATGGGAACAGAGATTATTCATGCCGTGGAGAGGTGCATGTGCTTTAGTTTTATCTACATATCATTACTTGCGCTCCGTAAAACACACATAATCTTATACAGGCGGGCGGATGAAAATAGCTTCTACATTCCCTTGTTGCCCACACGCACACACACACGCGCGCACACACACACACACCAACATGCTCTCAGGCTCATACATACAGATCTACCATTACTGCCTACTCAGGCTAGGTTTTATAGTAAGAAACAATGTCAAGCGCGCACGCCCACTGCTTTCTCTGGAGTGCACTTCTGAGGCCACACTTCGCTGTGGGAGCGCTCCTTTAAATGCACCCCCTGCAGGCTCCCTTGCGACGAGCTAGTGTCTTTTATGGCAGAACAAGCAGTGCCAGCTGAATGGAAAGCTCTGCGGGGACTTCGTGCGAGTGAGGCAACACTTGCAAACAGTGTTTGACATGTCCCTCGGCGTTACAGTAGGTACATAAAGGTAGGAGCTGGTAGAAAGCACAGGGAGTTGTGTGAAGTCAGAATCGCTTTACACGAGTGAGGCTCAGGAGGCGGAGCCGGTTGTCCACTAATAGCAGGGTCGGTGTTTCGATCCCTTCTTGTTGTCGAGCAAGAAACTGAACCTCAGGTTGCTTCGATGGGCAGGCTCGGCGTAGAAATGGGTGACAGAGACGCAAATTATTGAGCCCTTATGGTAGAATATATAAATATTCTATATAAGTGCAGTCCATTAACCATTTACCAAAGCAAACCTGTAAACAGTGCCCTGTATGGGAAGGTGCAGAAAAAACTAAAGCATGCTCTCACTATGATGGACACTTTTGTCCAAATTTGTTGGATTACCCACTTTACCCAGGATAAAAATTTAAAGAGTGAATGAGAAATTAATTGTATCATTATTTGACTCTCCTGAGGATAATCAGGCGATCATTAACTGATAAAATAAAGGTAACTGGAAAAGGAAATTGGATATTAAAATGACAAATTGCTACTGCCATTTTAAATGTAACCTTAATTTGGGCATTTCCATTTCAGCTCGTACATTTTCCTTTTCCGATTTCCCTTTTGCTCTTTCTCAATAGTCATAATATTATGTGTCCAATTGTCCCGTTCATTTTCCATTTTGTTCTCAGCCTTCATGGCTTGATTATCCATAGCTGTAGATCCAAATAATAATTTATCATTTTCCTTTTTAATTTGATTTATTCATTTGATTCAGGTCTTTGATTTAACATAAAAGTAGTAATACCACACTCCAAAAAAAATCCATTACAAATGTGTCAAAGTAATGTTTTATTAGTGCTTGTTTCAAAAGTAAAAGAACTGTGAGTGTTGGTTTGTGTAATCAAGAGCGATTTTATTATGTTTTGAAATAGAATGTTAATTTGTGAAATTACCTATAGCTGCCAAATAAATGTAGAACTAAAAGGTAAAAAAAAAGTACTCAAATCTTTGCAGTACTTGATTAAATGTACAAATTTGAATTGACATGGTTAAATTACGGGCTATAAGCAAACCATTGGAAGTGACTTTGAGGGGGAATGGCATTGAATGAAGTGGGCCAACATAAGCGTGTAGCGGCTTTGATGCTTTCTTTTAGTGCTGGAGTTGTTAAGTTTAATGCTGTAACCTGAGGCGTCGCCTGTGTATGGGGAAAGAGAAAGGATGGCCCTGTCACAGGTCAGTCCACGCCGACCCCAACACGCATCTGACATGGGAATGTAGCAAAGAAACGTGTAAAAAGGGACACACACACGCACAATGGCTCTTTTCACTCTCTGTCAACACATGCACGCACAGAGCTCCCTTGTATCTCATGGCTCTCAGGTCGGCCCCCTGTGGAGCTGTAAGGAACACCTCACCCCCCTAACTGACCCATACTGGCCTTTTCACGCCTTGCCGGGGACATGAAAGCGCGACCTTCTTCGCAGTAAAGTTTGCGGTGTTTCCACAGGAAGCCTGGATTAGGTTACCCCGTCCTCCCGTGGTGTTGCTGACTGCTATCTTTGCCCTTTGACCCAGGCGGTCAGTCTAGGAGGGGTTTTTTTTCCCACACTCTGTGTGCTTTCTTTCTTTCTTTCTTTCTGCTTTTATCGGCTTATTGCAGAAGTCATAAACATCAGATGTGTTCAAAGTAATGTTGGTTCTGACCGTGGCCTTGTTTCCAAAAACCTGTTGATTATCGAGAACCTCCTGTAATCTGGTAGAGAGCTAAGAGTTTAGAAGCTCTGTAATCTGCAGAAGGAACTAAAATGTCATGTTTTACTGAAGTTTTTATTGTGTTTTTTTGTTCCTCTTAACAGATCCCGTCTGCTAAGATGTTTTCTGTTTCCATATCTTCCTTAACTTTAGCTATGGTGCTGATACAGTAGCACATGTTGTTATCATTTCCGTTAAATGATAACCAAATGACATTCACCATAGATGAATGTCCATAGCAAAGTCAGTGTGTAGCAGCATCACTCAAAAGTTTTACTTTCTTAAACTTACTTCCACCCAGGAACATGATTATATAAGGCAGCCAGCTGAGAGCTCTATATGTTTACTGCACATTAAACTTTGTTTTCATATTGAACGATTCTGAAGTATGAAACAGTTCTTTGTGCGGTTGAGATCATTCGCAATTTGTGATTGATCCACATGGCTTTCAAGTCTTTCAGCATCCTCTGGAACACGTGGAAAGCCGATGTTAAGAGGAGTCAACTTGCTCTTAAGTGCTGCTTTGGGAAACACGTGTAAACATTTACAGGATCGATCGTTATTGGGAAATGTTGCTCCGACTGAGAGGAGACACACTGAGGTCCTCTCCGCTGATGACAGAGCAGTGTAGACCCTGACAGACAGTTGTGACAAAATGTTTCAGTTGTGATACCAAACCGTGGCCAGAATGAGTCTGCTCCCAGCTTATTGCTGAACTGTCTCTTTCCTTTTGTCTAAATATATTAAACTCTTAAGCTGGTGGACAGACTGGTGGGGAAGTAGGCTTAGGATCAGACAGACCAAAATCCCAGAAGGGGCTGTGAAAATCTAAGAAGAGATTAAATAAATAATAAATAAGTTAAATAATGTCCTTCATGCTATCCATGTGCACTTCAGGAAGGCATTCACTTCCCATGCCTGGACATGGAGCAGGGTGGTGCAAAAACTAGTGAGCTAATATCTGTGTTAATATATCAAATACAGTTAGTTAATTAGTTTCTCTCTTCCCAGGAAATGAGATAAGGACACCAGCGACAGGACGTCACTGTACCTTCGATGCCTCCATCCTCCACCATTTTTCCACTGTGGACACAATGAGCTGGACAAGAGGAAACGTTTTGATACCAGACTCTGCGTCATTGCTGTGACAGAAAGCAACAACAGACTTTGCATCATGCTTTTGGTATTAATATGATTATTTATGAGCGATCAAGTTCACTCCTCTCCGTTGATTTGTAAATACCTGTGTCTGTACTGTTCTTTTGTGGGCTCTGGATACAGGGAAAGAGACGTATATTGTAT
>JAPMOB010241519.1:1975-15930 GCA_029875015.1 Lepomis gibbosus
CATCATACCAGAAGCTTGAGGCGGACGGCTGGAGGGGAGGAGGGGTGTATTTATTCTGCCTATCTCATAATCACACACCCGTATTCTGTAATACTGTCCTGAAACCTCTACACCCACCTCCCCCTCTTCACGACAGCTCCAACCCCCTCCTCATCCGAGAGAATACCCGCCTCAGGCAAGGCCCAGATGGCTGTGGCCCGCAGCGGCCTGTGCATTGCCGCTATCTGGCTCTAGATTTACTTCAGGGTCGGAATAGGAACAAGTGATGCACAGCTGAGGTGCACATATACACAAACATGCATGCACACTCGTACACTGACATTCACAGACACAAAGAATAATCCAAGACTAATGCCTTCATGTCCTGTTATGCATGCATTTCTATATACACTCTCACTTTTGCAGAGTTTCTTTCACACACATACATGAATACACACCAAGCAGGGATGTTGTTTAGACTGGAGTTAATCAAGAGACAACAGCTGATGTGATTAATTTCCACATGAATGGAGTCTGTCAGGGCTTCATCCTGATTTTACTGTGTTCAGCGTACATGAGTGGGAGTAGGCTTTCTATTTCTTTAACTAGGTCGGCTCACTATGTGCAAAGTGTGAGTTGTGGTGGGAAAGGATGACATGCAATGCGCTCTATTAGCTCCTTAAAGAACCTCTGGTGTAGTTTGGGATTTAGTGCCTTGCTCAAGGCATGTTCATCTAAATTGCACACCGTTTCACAGGGCCAGGTTTGTTGGTAAAAAAAAAAGCAAAAAATGTAGTTCCAATGAAAACACAATGAGATTTGTGGGTAAATTCTGAGTAAGGTGAACACTATTTCTGTAGATGTAGTGGAATTTGCTAAATGTAATGTAAGCACCACAGATGAAAATCCATTCACCTCCATTGTGGAGGCAGAAATCTCTGTTCCATATAATACAAAGTATGATTCCCTAACGGTGCACTGGCCATTCTGCCAATTCTTAGCCTCATGTTACCTTACATTAAAGTTCTCCAGACTATGCTGTGTGGTATCCTGATTAAAAAGTTTGGGGGAAAGTGTGTACTGGTATTGGATCAAGAATTAGCTTCTGCTGCCTGAAGGTGATGAAATCATCAAAATTTACCATCACTGAGCTGAAAAGAAGTCTATTTTGGTCATGCTGAAAACAATAATGGCCTTCATTTAATTGCCTCATTTTCACATATTTGGGTCTAATCTGAAATCTAAACAGTCCACTAAGGTCAGTTCCAGTAAATCTCCACAGATGGCAAGCCAATGTTATTCAATTAGCAGGTGATGGGGAAGGATGGAACCCGATCCCCAACAAAACACCAGTCCAGCACACTCCCTTCTATAAAAGACACCTGTCAGAAACAAGAGCCTATTTTACCCTGGCTGTTAAAGAAAAGCACCCTCCTTGTCTTATCATCATTTAAGACTTAGGCGCTTCAAAGCTGGCCAGGTACAATAGCAATGAGCAGGCTGCCTTCAAAAGAACAGCACAAGTTATGGCGGGGTGGCAGGAGAGAAGAATAGTCCTGTAAATCATAATAGAGAGGAAAATATAAAAGACGAGGCGGAGAGACGCAGTTCACCTGTTCTCTGTAACATAATCACTTAACGATCCTCAGGGCGCATTGTAAGGGAGAGCGCTCCTGTAGCTCGCGCCCTCGCTTTGTGCCCCACTGGAGCACAGAGATCATCTTCCCCCTCTCCACAGACCCCCTGACCTTCTCTCTGTTCCACTTACACACACACCCATCGAAATTACCTTTACTCCTCACAGATTAAGATCAATGTCATTCATCGCGTTTAGAGTATCAGCCTTTGATTCGGACCAGAGAAAGGGAAGGGAGGGCACATGGGGCACCTGGGAGCTGTGTGGGGATGAAAAAAAAGAGTCTTCCATTAGATGTGGATGAAAGTGGCTTCTTTACTTTCCCCTTGAGCTTGTGTGTCTTTTTTACGTGAAGGGTAGTTGAGCTTTGAAGTCACTGCAGGTTAACAAAAAGACACTTTTGCATATGCTACCTCATGCAAGTGTTTCACTTCATGCAAGTGTTTCACCTCATGCAAATGCTCCTCTCTCTGTTCACAGACACACAGGTCTGCATTTCTACAGGTGAACGTGAGGAGGGGAAATATGAACCAGGAAGTCCAGATTGAAGGTTTACTACACACCAACGTATGAAAAGGCCTATTAGTAGTGTCATCCTACATGCACATTATTGTTGGACATTTTTGCCTTTAATGGAAAGTACACAATGGAAAGGGAGACAGGAAATGTTGGAAGAGAGAGGGGATAGCATGCCACAAAGTCCCTCAGAAAGAGACACAACCAGGAAGCAAACCGGAAGGAGGGAAAAACATTTCAGGGTTACGCTCAGGGAAATCAGTGGACGTCATTGTGGACCCCAGTTCTTATAATATATACATGGCTAAGACATCATACAGCAGTTTACTCACTTTAGACAGTTAATACAGCGGCAATGAGCTCCACTCTCCCACAGTGCTCAAGAGGTGAACAATAGAAGTAGCACTATACTACACCACACAAGCTACATCCTACCTGGACTGTGCTTGTACATATTTGATTGGCCAACACAGTGTTGCTTAAATTAACTGTAACAAGTGGAACCAGGATCAACCTTTTGCCAGATGACCCTGCTGTTTTCCACTGTGCCAAACCAATGGTCTAACTGAAACAAATAAAGAGGCTGTGCTGTTAGACACAGTCTTGGACCCATGCTGTCTATTCTCTCTGTGATCAAGCCCGGCCCCCATTACCTCTGCTTCTCTCTGCTTTACCACAGGGATTCCTCTGTGTGTCTAGTCCTTGACCTTTGACCTGGCCCATAGGTAAGCTTTACTTTTGGACAGCATTGACTCTTTTCTATAGATAGCTTTTTCCATTGAAGTTCCAAGCTCTCCTATCTCCACTCTCTCTCTCCGTTCACCTACCTCCCCCAAAATCCCCACCCTTGGAGTCACCAGTGTATGTGACGGTCTAAATGCCCCCTATTGTTGGCAGAATGGACCTTTTGTCCGCACACCCTGTATGTGCTGACTAAGGGACATCCAGAGAGCCCACTTTTGAGTCCATCCAGGGGTATTGAGGGGTGTATACATAGGGTCAGCTAAGCCTTGCAATGATCCCCCCTCCCAGAGTGTTTGAGGAATTTCCTGATTCAATAACTTTTTAAATAGCCAACCCCCTTGTCTTTATAAACCTCCAACGGCAGCCACCCTCATCCTTACATCTAGCAGAAGGACAAAAACTGGCCAGGCCACATCTGCACAAAAACAAGTACATTTAAATGTGTTTACATGTAAAGCTTGGTTCTATCCTCACACTTAAATGCAGAAGAGCAGTGGTTCTCAAACTGGGGGGCTGGCTCCCTGTAGGGACATAGAGGCACTACAAGGTGGGCGTGGCTAACCAGGGGGGAAATGGAGCGTAATTAAGGTGAGCATGATTTATGTAGGGAAATAAAAAAGGTTTGGTGATGCTATGATGCTATCATATTATGTTGCCAGAAACTAGAAGCAGACCATCCTGGCACTTCCCATAACAGTTTAAGATCAATGTCATTCATCGCATTTAGAGTATCAGCCTTTGATTTGGAGAAAGGGAAGGGAGAGCACATGGGGCACCTGGGAGCTGTGTGAGGATGAAAAAAAGAAATGTCCTCCAGTAGATGTGGATGAAAGTGGCTTCTTTACTTTCCCACTGAGCTTGTGTGTTATTTACTAAAAGAATAGCTGATCTTTGAAGTCACTGCAGGTTAACAAAAAGACACAGTTGTAATTTTTACCTCATGCAAGTGTTTCTCTATTTATTCCAGCTTTATTCACATTAGCAAAGACATGGCCTTAGATCAGCAGAAATACAGACTGGACTCTTAAGACCTTTTCACACATGCATTCCATGTCCCACATCCCATAGCAGTGATGAGACACGTGTTCACAAAATATGCCAGCAAATACTTAAGCAGTAATGTATTATGCCTTGAGCATACAGCTGAATTGCTGAATGTTCCATATTTATACAAGAACCCTTGAAAATGCCATAAAAGGCAGTAGAGGCTTCATATGTAAAAGCATATTAAGAGAAGGTTGAGGCAGGTTAAAAGACAGATAAAAAAGAGATAAATGAGAGAGTTAGCATCTGATCTGGGATTATCACTTTATTTCTGTAATGAAGATCTGCACACACAGCAGTTTGTGGAACCATAATTAATCATCCTAACATCCTTTTTTTAATAGACTTCCATTAACATGCTTTTAAAAATGGTGCTTTTAAACGAGGCCTAATTCACTGCATACACGAGAGCACACATTAGTGCTGAATTGTATTTACTGGCCATCCTTTAAACAACTCCCTTTAAAATCTAATCCGCTAATGTATCCAAATCACACGGCTGTCCCGGGCCATATATCTTTAATTGTACGTCGGTCCACTTTAACAAGAGTCAGAAGCATGCTAAAGACTCCTCTACATCAAAAAGCTGCCGCCCGTATCCTCTACCGTCACAATGCTGCCGTTTCACCACCCATGTTCATAAAACACAGCCCCCCCCCTCCCTGACCCCCTCCTTCCACTTTGATTGGGCTAATTGTGTTTCCTGCTGAATGCAGTAAACTTAAGGGAAGCTAGGAAGTGCATATGCACGTACCCTGGAGCGTTCATACAAACTCAAATTGACACTGTAGGCGGCTTTTCTAACAAGAGGCCATTAGAGACAATAGGCAGGCTCGTTCACTTTCTAAGGATCCAATTTACATGGCAGTGGCAGGTACTAAAGCCTCTTCAGCACTATGGGCTATGGAATCCTCTTCTGATACCTCTCCGTTGGTCAAGCGGTGGAAATAGATCACCATCTCTCAGGGGTTTAACACATGACGATCAATTTGACCATGTAGCTATGCATGTATCTACTAAAGTGTCTTTGAGCAGAAAAGGAAACCCGTAACTTAGCCTGACCTTTGACCTGCTATTAGAGGAAGGCAAGAATTATCTAGGGGGAAAAGAAAACATACTTTTTAAATATCGAGAAAGAGATAGTAGTGCTTCACATTTCAGTAACGGATGGTTGAACTGCTAAACAAGTGTAAAAGAGGTTTTAGAATATAGCGATGCAACATCTGGCCCAGACGGATCTGATAACTCAACGGTTTTCACCCGGAGAGCCATCACGAAACCGCACTGCAGCCGTCTTTGTTATCACAGCCCATCTTTTTTCTCTTCATCCCTCTCTTTCTCTTTGTCAATCTGGGTGAGCTCCTGTTGACCTGAGGGTCTGTGTGGTGAGAGTGGGCCACACCGGACCACTTCAGAGCCCATCCCAAAACCACACCAAGTTTCCTGTGCAATCAATGGGTGTATTTCTCCTTCTCTGCTCTCTCTGTCTCTCTTTATCTGAAACCTCATCCCTCTCTGTGCTGGTGACCTGGTCCGTGTGCGCTGCGGCCTTGGTAGAGTCAGACAGTGTGTTAGTGAATGAGAGGGAAGTCATATGTTAGCAGTTTGAACCTACAGCCCCAATTAGAGGCAGCTGTTGCTGCGCTATCGCACCACAGCGGAGGAGAGGGGGGCTGAATTTATGGTCTGCGTCTCTGTGGCGACCCCTGTTTGATGTGCAGATAATTAGGAAGTGAATGGCTTCCTGTGGGTTGCTGCTGGAAGGGGCAGCTCCATAGAATAATAAAAAACATAGAGAAAGGGAGAACAAGGAGAGGAACAGCTGAGAAAGGATATATTGAAGTGGTAGCAGAGTCAGGTGGTTTGCCAACAAAAA
Organism: Lepomis gibbosus; assembly: GCA_029875015.1. Classification (NCBI taxonomy): domain Eukaryota; kingdom Metazoa; phylum Chordata; class Actinopteri; order Centrarchiformes; family Centrarchidae; genus Lepomis; species Lepomis gibbosus. The sequence continues at coordinate 7,771 of JAPMOB010241519.1, forward strand.
CTCGTGGTTGTCCTCTCTTTATAGGCAGTAACACTTTGCAGTCATTCCACTTTGGTAAAATGTGTGTGCATGCTTCAGTGTGGGGTGCATCTTCTCACACATGACTTTGCATGCTGACACACTTGACCCCTGTTTTTTTTGTGCGCGTCTGAATTCAGTCGCATTCAAAGACCGGATCAGTCAACGCCCGGACTCAGCTTTGAGCTCCTCTTCTCTTCGCATACCATCCTTTGACTCACACAAGAACACGCCTGTGCAAGTTAGCAGCTCAGAACATATTTACAAACTTGGCAAGACGAATTAACAGTCCAAGTGGTAGAAGAAACACAAAAGATCAAAGTACGAAACTCATGCCTATAGATGTAGGAAAAAAATCCACTCACCATTTGTCTAGACATGTCAATTCAAACAACTTGAATAATCTTCTGTCAAATTTGTACCGTGCGAGTTTCTGCTGAGACTACCTTTAAAGCTTTTCTCAAAAGCTTGGTCTTAACTCAAATACCATTTTGCTGGTTCCATAGCAACGCTTTTGTTTTTTCACTTGCTTCATCACTACCTTGCACGTCATTTCAACTTTGACCTCTTCAGCCAGAAGTCATGACCCTCACTCATTGTCTCCCTGTTTCCCCGAAGAGGATCCAGAAATCTAATCTGGAAAAAAAAGTCCTCTTGAATAAAAATAAATAGTAATTGATTCCAGAGATTCCTCACAGTCAGTCAATAAAACTTTCTAACAGACTCCACTGGTCACTGTATGAGCGACAATAGGGCCAGATTGGGATGCTCGGTGCCTTTTGTTTCACTCCAGCTTTTCCGGTGAATGAAACACAATAGGAAGGAATGCAATGGTTTCTGCTCGAGTGCTAAACCCAATCAGGACTTTTAACAATGTGCTCTAAAGGACTAAGAGTCTTTAACTATCCTCCACAGCATTAGAGATTAGCGTGCTACGATCTACTCCCCCCTGAGGCTGGCTATTCATGTGCAATGTAAGGCCAACACTCAACAACAACAACACACACACATAAACACACTCACACAGAGAAACACACAACCTCCCTCACATTTGGTCTAAATGTATCCATCTGGTTATTCAGTCAGCTCATTATAAATCAATGAATAAACCAGGTGGGTGTGTTAAGACATCGCTCTGTCACCATATGCATGGTAAAGTGTTCATATTGTTAGATGGGTAAAAGAACAAGGGGGTTGCGAGCTGTCACACACATTATCTTAACCTATGTAGACAGGGATAAAGTAGGATTGGACATCAAATCCTAATACTTGTTGAGTAGTGGCTGAAACATTTTCGGATTATCGAGTATGAAAGTGTCAAGTATCGAAAAGTTGTCAGTCAGAGTCTTAGGTTTGTTTACTATCTGATCAGATAATTCATTAATTCATTAATGTCAGACTTGTTTTTCCTTTTAGGTAAAGTGCATTCTGATATTAAAGGCAGCTTATGTAATATCATGTAGAAAACAGCAATGTGTCATGATTAATGAGTTAAATGCGTCATTAATAGCTGCACTGGAAATAAACCATTTTCATGACCTCTGAGTGATTTGTCAGATATTTGGCATTTACTTTTGATTGTTCTCTGCTAAGACTAATCACACGCACGTTAATACACAAGACAGTTTTTAGTAAAGAAATGTTTATCATGTGAAATCTCTGAACTACGCTGCAGAGAAACAAGAGGTGCAGGGACTATGAATAGTTTTAATGTGCCCAGATCTAATGTGGGATGGAGCCATTTTTTGGTACAATACAATAATTATTCTCCATACAAGCCTTAATGTCAGTAGCATTGTCAATCTGCCCAGTGTTACATATACATTGAGGCATATTTCAATGAAATTCAAATCCTGTGATTGTCCCTTATAATTACTCTTGGGAGGCTGAGTTAGACACTAAAACGTTCTGTGGAGAAGAATGATGCTTGATCCATATATGCAAATGTAATCAATTCACAGAGTTTGAATATGAATCAGTGACTTCACTGGCTCTCTTTTAAATCAGATATCTATGCACCCTGGCTATACAATATGATGTCATTAAGGATGCAGGAAGATCTGGGTTATGCAACTGAACATACACACATCGCTTTTATCCCATTTATCACAGTCAAAACACGCTCTCTAACCAAGGACCCTCGCAGCTCTGCCCTTTTCACAGGAATGCAGAGAAAAGGGAAAATATTCTGATAAGAAACTGTTTTCTTACAGGCAGCTGGGAGTCGGTGCGTCATATCTTGTTATGCTTAGCATTCGTTTTACTCTATGAGAACATGTGATGTGTCTGAGTCGGTATCTGCATTCCCATTACGACATGTGCCACGGTGCCATGAGAAAAGTATGCCTGCCCGTTTGCACAAGGAAAAGATCCAAAATTTTCATGAAGACGTGGTGGGACACGGAGCTTAAAGGACAGGGAAGGGAAGCATATGTATTGTGCCACAGGCCCTGATATGCTTTACTGCCACTCCATGTAATTAAAAAAGATCATCAACAACAGACCTCATTTTCACCCTCTCTTTTATTCCTCTTTCCTTTTTCCATCACTTCTCCTTTTTATGTTGAAAAACCATTGGCCCCTCCCCCCTACGCTGCTCTCCTGCTTTTCTGTGCCGAGGGTCACTGACAAAAGGAATTGTGCAAACGAGCCTTTAAAATCCCTAAATGGTTGTGGTCTGTGCACAATGGGCCAAAGAATGCAGTGCTGGACAAAGGCTGGCCCTTGCCCCACCACTACGCCCTGCAGTGATGGATCCGAACGGACGCATGAACGTGGGCTGGATTTGGGGCTGCCGAGGCTCCACCTCGCCCCCCACTGGGCCAGCCAAAAGGGACAGGCCTCGAGGATACACTGGAACCCCAGCCAAGGGCCTCAAAACAATCACGAGCCGCTAACTAGCCTCACTATCCATAGGCCTTGATTGATATGGGAAGCGCATGCTTGCCTCTCCATACAGCGACCCTCCATCACTCTTTATCATCCTCAAAGCCTGAAATTATTCCCCTTTTCAAAGCCAACGCTACAGATTAGATGTGGGCAGCCATTAAATGCTGATTTTATGTACATAACAGGTTTATATTAGCCCTAAAATCAGGTTTTATGAGAGTCCAATATGCCTCACAGGGATGTAAACTGTAACGAATGGCAGAGAAATATGAAAGAGCGTTGGTGAAATCAGAGAATGAAGGTATAGACAAATTATAATAAGTGTTTCATTAATGGGACAGCCCCCCTGTAGGCTAATAGCACTAAGGAAAATGTTAATTTGCATGGTTCAAGGATATGGAAAATATGCTCTGACAACCCTGATTAAAGCTGGAGTACAGGATGGTGCTTTGAGAAGCAGTCAAACTTTATAGGCAAATTGAAAACAGATTGGTCAGGTTATAGGAGATGCTCCACAGTTTTCTGAATCTACTAACAATTTCTAACAAATTAGCTGGACAAAAAAGTGCTCAGATAAAGTTCAGTTATTTGCCCGTCTACTCCTCAATCCACCCATTACTTACACTCGCTTTTTCCTGTTCAGGATCAGAATTTATCCCGGCACGCATTGGGTAAAAGCACAGAAACATCCTGGCTTAGAGTTGTCAGTTCACCTTCCTGTCTTTGAACTGTGGGAGCAAAACCGAACACCTTGAGGAGACCCACACAAGCCTGAGTGGACTAACCACTGACCCAACCCTCTGTCCTGCTATTCCTCCAACAAAACAGAGCTTTAAAAAAAAGAAAAGAAAAATTGGTTAGAAGAAAAACACCCACAACAATACAGGAACATTAGCATTATGTAATCCATATCCAGGATGCAGCTGCAGAGTGGGGGCATCCTTCAGGAGTCAGATTGGCAGCTGATTTCCTCCATCTCTTTGTTCCTCAAAACAACCAGCAAGAACAGTGTTTGGTTTTCAATAAGAACACGATTATTAAGCAACACAACCAAAAGTCCAAACATGTTGAAGCCCAGGCTACATAAAAGCCAGAAATTTGTCAAACTTCAGGCCTTCCAGGTTACATCAGATTTGCTTTTTGCCGTTTGTGCTTATAAACACACAATAATGTGAGTACTGAATGTCTCCAAAAGCCTGTAGCTAATTTCAAAGAGATAAAAGGCAATAAACAACAATTTATGGGTCTGTAATTACGGCACAGCGGGGCTGGAGGATAAAGGAGTACTCTTTGAGTTTGGATGATATTTTGAAACATTCAGTCCTATTATTTACCTCCACACAATGTCGAATTACATCTACTTGGGTGTAGAGGACTGTGTGATTTTTTTACTAGCTGGCCTTCAAGCAGTCAGCTGGGTGTTTGTGTGCGTCTGTTCTGGAGGGCTGTGGTTCAGTGTGCCGTCAAAACAAGTTATAACGTCACTCAACAGTTTTATAAAAGTGAACCACTGACTCCATGTTTGTGTATCAGTGCCTATTTCCCACATTTACAGCATCTGACGGCATTTTCCTTGTTTGTTGTGCTGATCCAAGACTGCCAATGACATTGTGATCTGAGTTGTCAAGTCTCTGTTGAAACGACTTTTTGTTCTTGAAAATAAAGTTTTCTTTTTGTGATTATCAGACAAAATAAGCCATTTCTGGACAAAAGTTAGCTTCACCTTTTAATATAAATCCAAACAACTCAGTCGGTTCAGACCTTTAAGCTTCCTGAATTTTCTAACTTACCTGATGGCTCTTTCAGACACACACACACACACACACACACACAGGGATCACAGTCTTATTGAATTGCGCCACTCTTTTCCCTCCCTTTCTCTCACTCTATTACACTCTTTATCTCATACACAGCCCTGGAAACACACTCTCTTTCACTTTCTTTACATTATCCAGATAATAAGCTGTAAAAGTTATATTAAAACCTGATCTTCCTGCACTGCTCCATTGAATCCTATTGTGATAAGACACGGCAAGAACAAAAGAAAGCCGGTGCAGTGAAGATCTTTTGAAGTACTTTGAGTATTATTGCTTTTTGTAAGTTGCAGGCATTTACTGTAAATGAAATCTGGATGTGGATGCAGCGGCAACTGTTTGACTCTTTATCAATATTGGACGGTACTTATACAGCCTTGACATAATCACACGTGTTTAAGGGAATCTAATGAAAAGGTTTCACACACCTCCTGTTTGTATCCAGTGATAGCCAGAGGCCCATATTACTCACAATGGTGGTATTTTCAAGTCCTGACTTCATATCCTGCACTCGTTTTTGTCTTATTTGACTGGGGGCCCCGAAACCTCTTGGAGCATGTACCCCAATCTATGTAAATCCCCTATACATACCTCAGCTGGACTTGGAAGCACGCCCATTACATAACTGGCACAATTGCTGCGAGGTTCAGCGCACCCAATGCAATCAGAGTTGCCACAGAGAAGCAATCCATTGATGTTTAATTTTTAATTCAGGACAATCCCCACATTCATTTATTAAAACCATGACAACAGTGGTTACAATCTGTTCAGTTCATTTTCTTCAAATTTCCTCCTTTGGTTAACGTCTCCTTCCATTCACTTTTAAGACACAAACACACACACACACAACCCCTCCCTGCACTTGTTTTATTGCTTTTGAGTGGGTGGTGTTAGTGATACCTCTCTGATTCATACTACTGTTTGAAGTAGGATCATTTTCCAGCTGTGCACATGCCATTCACCCAGGTATCCACCCACAGACAGAGTAATGCTGCTTTCCCCCCACCTTCCACTTTGACTGGTAATGGGTTTTAGAATGTGGTAGAAGACTGCACTTGAATAGATTGCCACTAGCATCTATAAAAACAGGATACCAAAAGGAAAGAGAGAACGCTACAGGCTGACAAAGGATGGTTTGGGGAAAAAAAGAAGATTTTGTACATGTTAGACAAAGCAGCATGCATAAAGAGAAGGATTGAGACAGAGAGGACCAGCAATGATCTTTGGTCGTGGTTCAAACTTGGGTTTGTAGCTGCTGGTTTACTATAAATCCAGGGTGATGAATTAATATGGTGAGACCAGGTATCAGGCGCCCAGCATTCCTCTTTGGCAGATCATCGAAGCCTGACACCCAGACAGCCATCCTACAAGATACCTGCTAAACAAGCCTCAACAATTTCCTGAACTCACTTTTATGAAAACACCATGACCATGGTGATCTTGGTCATGTCAGACCATGTCCACAATAAGCCACACAATTTTGAAAATGCTTTTTCCCCCCATCTCTGTCTGAGCCTTCAATGCAAAAGAAAGGCTTCAAATGAAGTGCTTTTCAGATCATTGAACTGCAACTGAAACCCCTTCGTCGCACACCTTCTTGATGCTGGCACCGGGGTGACTGCAACAGACATTTTTTCAAACTTTACTAAAATTGAAAATCCGACAGTTGTGACTGTTGGCTGGAGGGATTTTTTTTTCTCTCCAAGTCCACCTTTTAACTCTTCATCCAACTACGTATTTCTGTCACAATTTTCATGTGAAGAAAAGAATGTCTGTATACATAAATTCAACTAATGTTGCCCCTCTCTCTTTTACAGCAGGCTAATAACCCAGCCCTGCTATAAATGTTTTTGGCTTCAGACATGGTCAGATGTCCCACAAACTTGTTTGTTTTGAGAATACTGACACCTTAAGCCACCATTTTTTGGGAAGATTGTTGTTTAGTGGTCGTAAGACCAGGTTTTGCTTAAACAGAATTGCTTTGTTTGACATGTACGACAAGGCAAGTGTTTATATCTGTTCCTAACAGCTATTCATAGTTTTCAGTCACATGACACGCGCGGTGACCTGGAGGGCAAAACAACAGACCAAGATAGTGACTAACACCGGACTCCCCTGTAGAGACACAGCAAAAGCAGTTAAATTTTATCTGGATCACCCATCAACTTCAGAAAAAGATAGATATGGACACAAACTGCAAGTGTTGGGCACTTGCGATCCATATACAGCACCTGCTGCTGTATTTCCGCCGTTAAAAACTGGCAGGTCCCTGCCAGTGCTCAAATATGGTAGTGTTTACATTTACCTTGAAGGGAATCCCTCACCTAACACAGCTCAGGCTTGTTTCCTCGTCGATTAGTGGATCCGAAAAGCACAACAACCATCGAGCATTTTGGCAACGCAAAAGTAACAAACTCAAAATAATGGTGTATCACTTGCTTCCGGGTTGGCGAGCAGCAGAAAATAACGTCTCTTTGCCCTCCAAAGGAGCATTTTCCTTGGAATGTGACATCATGTGAAAACTATGAATACTCGAGGGCAGGGCACACCTTTTTAGACTTATTTGTACAAAATTAGTTTGAGACAAAATTAGATGTATAAAGAATGGAAACCTTGAGAGAGAAGTTCAAAACTTGCTTACTTTCTCACCCTAGCACATCTGGCCAATCGCTGCATGAAGTGGCCATGCTTATTGTATTGTGGGTTTCAGAAATATGCTGAAATTGTCAAAGGCAGCCCCCCTAATTCGAATGTAGGAAAGGTACGTGGCGAATTGTGTATGTTTCAGATGTTATTGGACCGTCCAACTAGCACTTGTATAGGAGTATACTTTTATTTTGATGTGCCTGTGCCTCTACTTACCAAATGTTGGCTGTGGTTGTTTTTGTAGAACCCAAGAAAAGGAAGAAGATATTTGGCTGTTTCTTACTGTTTAGGCTCTTTAGTGTAGCTGGACATCTTTATGAAAATGACTCAAAACACTAGTGTGAACACTTTTTCTAACACTAATGTATGATCCAGTTCTGTGAGTGCATATTGTACATCAATTATATTTGATTTGGGTATATAGATATGTTTAGATCTTTTACAAAATACAGGGAGTCGTCCTCCAGGCAAGGCTCAGTGCCACTGGAGGCCTCTGTAAAGAGGTACTATAGCTACACGCTATTAATGTTAGCCACACTCCCCAACAAAACAAGGAACAAAAAGCTACACAACACCCTACTCATTCCTTTAACCAAAGTCACACCAAGTAGGCTGCAGCGCAATAAATTAACGTCTGATTAAAAATGGCTGTCTCGCCCGCCAAATTGTCATCAAGTGGCACCATTGATACGGGCAACAAAACCGGGCACATCACCAATCACCCGCTCAATGAGAAAAGGAAGGAGCTAAAAGCAACATTCTTGAGCAGGTCGGTCTTTCATGAGGATGGGGG
>JAPMOB010241522.1:0-18932 GCA_029875015.1 Lepomis gibbosus
ATTTTAGAATTTACTGCGGGCCAATTCAAAACAGACAACGGGCCACAGTTGGCCCGCGGGCCGTAGTTTGGACACCTCTGATCTAGAGAGTTGAAGCACATAGATGGTGGGTGTAGTGGAATAAGTATAAATAACAAAATCATCTCGTCTGTTTGTGATCATGTATCTTGAGCTCCTACACAAATTAAAAGACACATGAATATATCAGCATCAACCCATTCTCACACACACTGATGCAAGATGTCAGCTGCTCATCAGAATGGAACACACACACACACACACACACACACACACACACACACACACACACCCTTGTACTGTAGCCATCAAGTTTCCATCAAAAAAATTTTTATGCACAATTTTAAGTATCGCATCAGAAAAGGTTAATGGAAATGGCAACATTCGAAAAATTTTCCTTAATTTACCCAAAAAAGTTTTTACACTAGCTTGATGTGGTTTTTGCCTTTGTCGAAAAGAGTTCATGGAGATGGAAACACTTTTGCCGAATAAGTTCTGACGTAGCGCCATGTAACTCAAGACTGATCATCTGTTTCGGCGTCTTGCAGAATATTCCCATAATGCCAGCTTAAAACACATTCATGAGGACCTCTCTCCCTTTTTCTAAGTCATGTGACTGGTTTTGTTTCTGGTTTGCAACCCATACCTGTTTATTAGAGCCGTATGTAATGTCAACTACTGACGTAACCACACTTGTAACCACAACCTGGTTTATTTGCTCCAAACCAGCTGACAGAAACGCACGTATTTCGCATTTATTTTTTGTGACATTTCAAAAGTCTGCTTAAAATTTGTTTAGATATAATCTAATTTAGATCAATTAGATGGAAAAACGACTATTGACTTTACGGTGTATGAGACTGCATTCATCTTAGCTCTGTCTTCCTACTAAATTTGTAACTGGGTGTAGCTTAAACTTAATGCTAACTTTCCATGCGTCCGAGCAGCCAAAAAGTGAGCTGAAAAGACAGTTGTGTACCATTCTTTGGGTTCTGTAGAGACAGATGAACCTGTTTCCACTGATCACCACCTGTGGTATACATTGGACAAGACTTGGAAAGGCACACCGGTCAGTAGACCTCTGAGAGGATTGTATCGAGGTACAGATCTGGGGAAGGGTGCAGAAAAATTTCGGCAGCATTGAAAGTCCCAATGAGCACAGTGGCCTTCATCATCTGTAAATGGAGGAAGTTTGGAACCACCAGGACTCTTCCTAGAGCTGGCCGTCTGGCCAAACAGAGCGACCGGGGGAGAAGGACCTTAGCCAGGGAGGTGGCCAAGAACCTGATGGTCACTCTGACAGAGCTCCAGAGTGTCTCTGTGGAGAAACCTTCCAACAGGACAAGCCCTAAGCACACAGCCAGGATAACAAAGGAGTGGCTACTGGACAACTCTGTGAATGTCCCTAAGTGACCCAGCCAGAGCTCAGACTTCCACCCGATTGAACATCTCTGGAAATTTTGATGAAGCTTGAGGGGTCCTGCAAAGAAGAATGGGAGAAACTGCCCTAAAATAGGTGTGCCAAGTTTGTAGCATCATGCACAAAAAGACTTGAGGCTGTAATTGGTGCCAAAGGTGCTGCAACAAAGTATTCAGCAAAGACTGTGAATACTTATCCACATGTGCTTTTTTTCCGTTTTTTATTTTTAAAGCATTTGCAAGGAATTCAAACAAACTTCTTCCATGTTGTCATTATGGAGTACTGTTTGTAGAATTTTGAGAAAAGTAATGAATTTCATCCATTTTGGAAAAAGGCTGTACCATAGCCAAATGTGGAAAAGGTGCTGTGAAAACTTTCTAGATGCACTGTAATCCTTCAATCCAAACTGTAATATTTTAGGAATAGACCCTTCCATGGTTGCTCTTCGTGCATTGGCCTCTGCTGGTCTGACGCGTCCTGATCAGTCCTTGGTAGGTTGCCAAGTTTGCACAAGTTGCAAATGTTTCAAAAACGAAACGTAACCAAAAATATTAGCCGTTTTCACACTGCGTTATTTTCCGGGAGTATTATGCCAGCTTGATGTGCTAAATGAAAGGTCTGGGGCGAAGAGGGTAGTCCAATTTGAACTGCCTCCGAGCCGGGAATGTTGGTAGAGACTGATCCATGTCTGTGTGAAAAGCTATAGCCGACATGCCAGTGTTGTATTACATAGAACGGTCTTTGTCTACGCCGCTGGTTCCGGAGAGTTGAGAATGTGTGGCCTCTGTCACTGTTCTCAGGTCTAAGCAGTTACTTTGGTGAGCACAGTGTTATCCTAACTGATATGGTCCCGGAAGTAACGTTCCAGTGGGACGTCCGCTATTTGTATATAGTGAATAAATGGTTTACCGTGTAAAATACTATATTGCTTTGGTATACTATGGAAGATAACAAATGGAAAGAGATGGACAGTATCAAAATATCAGAGGGCTAGTTTGGCTAGGGTAGTTTGAGTTAGGACTTGTTAATGTTTACCTCCCTCAGACCAGAGGCCATCATTGTAGGGTTTTATAGGTAGATTTAGTGCCTGACGATCTATTGTAAATACTGATCCAGCTGCTTCTCCACCTAGGACGGGGCGACATGGCCAAAAACGTTATCTCAACATAAAAAATGAATATCACTTGGTACCCATAATTATCACCATAAATGTGAAATCATTATTTAAAGTTTACCAGCTGATTTTTGCTTCTGAGTGAAAGTTGAAGACACGAGATGATTAATTGTGATTTTAAACAACTCATTCAGAACATGACAAATACTGGTTCACTTAAATCTGAGGTAGAACATTAAAAAACAATTAATAAAATAAAATCTTTTTTCAACAAATATGCATGAGTAAAATTAAGTTAAATCTCTTTCAGTCCCTTTTGCTAAACAAAATAAATATCTTAATAGATTAATTGAATGCTACATTGTTGGCGATTGAAGTGAATCACATCAAACAGTTATTGAACATTTATCAAACGTGTTATATTGTTACTGAGGAAAATTATATTGCAATAATTATAGTGGTTGTTTTATTGTCCATCCCCATCTCCACCCTGATAAATCAATAACAGCAGTCAGTAGCTTCCTTCCGAAGTTATGGGTTGGTTCTCTACCCCTAAAACCATGATCTCCAACCACCCTTTGGAAGTTTTTTTATAAAACAGACCTGACTGAAAAAAGGTTTCAGGTAGAAGCTGATAAAGTCCTGCCCTGCCTTTAAGATTTACAATCAACAGGGAGCAGCTGACAGGTGAGGTCTGCGGAGTACCATAACCGGACTTTCACCTTTGCCTTTCGGTCTTGCATCAGACGCTGTAAATATATCATGATCTAACCACACACAAACACACACCCACACATATGAAAGCACATGAGGGTGACACAGGAGTGGATTTTCACTCCTGTCCCATCCCACTCTCGCAGAAATATTCCCAATGTAAAAAACAAAACAGAGAATAGCATTAATATTAGAAAGGCATATAATAACCTACAATGATTAGCCATAACATTATGACCACTAACAGGTGAAGTGAAGAAAAGGAAGTTTTTCCTTGCCTGTGTCGCCTAGTGCTGCTCTTGGTGGGAATTGTTGGGCTTCTGTAAATAACTTCAGAGTAYGGTCTAGACCTGCTCTTTATGAAAAGCGCTGTGAGATAACTGTTGTTGTGATTTGGCACTATATAAATAAAATTGAATTGAATTGAAGAATAGTGATTATCTCATTACCATGGCACCTCTTTATATTAAGCAGCAAGTGAACATTTTGTCCTCAGAGTTGATGTTTTAGAAGCAGGAAAAATTGGAAAGCATGAGGATTTGAGCAACTTTGACCAATGGGCCAACTGTGATGGCAAGACCACTTGATCAGAGCATTTCCAAAACTGCAGCTCCTATGAGGTGTTCCCGGTCTGCAGTGGTCAGTAGGCTAACTATCATAAGTGGTCCAAGGAAGGAAAAGTACTGAACTGGAAACAGGGTCATTGGCGGTCAGAGACTGGCCCGACCCAGTCCTGTGATGAAAAGTGAAAGTGACTCCCATCAGAATCAGAAGAAGCTTTATTGCCAAGTGGTGTTTTACACATGTATACGAGGACTTTGCTTTGGTGTTAAGGTGCTACATGTAGACAAACATAAACCTGACTTAAATAAAGGTAGAAATATATAAATGAGGAATAAACAAAAGCAAATTACATAAGAATAATAAAAGAATAGAGAAAAATATTCCAACTATTTGCAGAGAAAGAATAATGTGGCAGATATTTACATGAGAATTACTCCGGTTTGTGTTGTGCAGATTTATTGCAACATCACGTGGAAGGGATGGGAGTCAGTTACAGACAGACAGTGGAATCTACGGGAAAACTACAGGAGTCCCATAAAAAGGTCAGCCACACCCACACCCACACCCACACACACACACACACACACACACAGATGAACTGTCTGACCAGTCTGGCCACAGGTAGGGGATATGCAGCGGAGACAGGAGGAGCCACATCAGCCAGAACAAAGGGATGAACCGGAGCCTCGTCCATCACCATAATTAGTGGCAGTTATGAGCTAGAAAATTAGACAAACAGGTGCACTGCAACTATGTCAAGTGTGAAAACCTTTTACACTTCCCTCCCTCTCTCTGGATGAGTCAAATGAATAAGTGGAACTAAAGGATTAGAAGGGGGGTAAATCACCACAATCTATTCCCTGAGAATTTTACTCAACTTTCTGGGGTCCATTTCTATTTATATGATCCTTATATGAACAATTCTCATCACCTCCAGAGTTATAACATGGATCAGCAACCATGTGAATCATAAAAGTTCAACCAAAGACTAAATCAGATCACTTATTAAAGTGATACAGTAATAATGAATGAAACCACCTGTTTCAGCCAGGGGTCAGTGAAAACCTCCACCCTTCATGGGACCTAACAGCCAATCACTAACAGGAGGACTGAGATTATTGCGTCAGCAGAGGTACAAGCTGAACAGGATTCCAGTGCTTGTTCCACAACTGCTGTGGAGACTTGGAGTTAATGACTGTTCAATACTAAGCTGAAGGAAGGACTAAGACAAGATCATTCCACATTCTCTACTGTTAAAGATGCTGTCTCACTGCTTCACTGAATGCCTCTTTCTTCTTCTTTTTAAGAGTTGACAGAGCAGACATATGCTACACAACACGTCAGAGACACAGACGCCTTCCCAACAATGCACACATTTAGATTCCATTAATCAGATTCCATTACTGTGGCTTATAAATTTGATTCACTCAATTCCATTAACCGACTTCTTATCATTATTGTGTCGAGTGCAAACAGGTTTCATAGCACTAACTTGGTTTTATTGCTTAATTTCTGTTCAGCCAAAATAAACTGCTTTACTTCCACAGACATCTGAAGCTGTCCTCCGTCATGTTCCATGTGCTGTCACTTTGAAAAAAAACAGTGAGCGGCAAATAAATATAATGCAATGTAACACAGAAACACAGCTCACCGCCCTCCACGGACTACCTCCGTCACTGCCGTCCTCCATGTTTGGATTCACTGCGGCTCCCGATGGTGCAGAGTTGTGTTGATGGGTCACATTTCAAAAAAATCTGACCTGTATCTGATTTAGACCACATATGAAAGGAACCCAAATCCAAAGTGGAAAAGATCAGATTCCGTGTGGGCTGTTTACACTGTCCTAAGAAAATCTGATCTGACTCACATATGAGCAAAGAGAAGTTAGATTTGGGTCATTTTGGCTGCAGACGAAAATGTCCTGCTCCTTTCTTTAATTTAAACATCTGTTTGAGTTTGAGTCTCTCTCTCTCTCTCTCTCTCTCTCTCTCTCTCTCAGACCAAGGAAACTATGAGGGCTGCAACTTCCCACTAGTTTCATTATGGATTGATCTGCCATTATGTTCTCGATAAATAATTTGGTCTATAAATGTCAGCAACTGGTGAATGACAGTCTCCTAGAAGACACATTATTGCCCTTTAGTTCTGCTTCGTTTTGAGCACACGCTAACATCAAATGTGAAAAATACAGTTTTCAGCTTGATCCGCTGTGACCAGTGACCGGCCCTATATGCATTTAGGTGCCAGTCACATTTACAGGCATGCTGTGCCACACAGTGGTTCATGTACAGGCAGTAACTGACTATTGTCACACACAAAAACACGCTGTTGTCAGTTCTTCAGCACAGAGTATTACGTTAGAAGATGCTGCACACAAGCAGGAACCTGTACCGTACCACAGCGGCCTTATTCGTTAGGTCAGAACCAAGCCTCCTCCACACGGCTCACCTGCTGCTGTGAAAATGGAATTGCGGGTGAAAAAATCCAAAATGAGATGTAGTTTTTGGGGCGACTTTATGAAACTGCTAAGGAAGAAAGTCAACAGAGCAGACAGATACAGAGAGAGAGAGACAGGTGAAGGTGTGTGTCTGAAGGGAAACATGAAATAAGATTAGATTAAAGCAGTTTGTGAGGAAACACTAAAGGTGGAGAATTAAATAGAATAAATGGTGAGATAAGAAACAACCTACTAGAAATAGGGAAATGTATTCTTTCAAATAAAATACAGGTGGATAAAATACTGGCCAACTAGAGCCGGGCAATTATACAATAATAATAACTATTACAATATAATTTTCCTCAATAAGAATATAAATGTTTGCTTGAATTTATTTGACTCACAAATGAGTTAGCACTTGTGTTTTTTATTTAGATGTTTACTTTTTTGAAGAAAAGGGACTGAAAGCAGATTTTACTTAATTTTACTCATGCACAATTGTTGAAAAAAGATTTTTAATCATAAAATAGTTTTAAATGTTCTACCTCAAGTTTTTAAGTGATCCACTGTTCGGCAAGTGTTTCTCATGTTCTGACCATAAAGAATAGTTTAAAACCTCAATCAATCATACGCTGTTTTTTCTTCAACTTTCACTCAGGAGCAAAAAATCAGCCATGAAACTTCAAAGAAATACTGATATGACATTTATCGTGATAATTATCTATATCAACTGATATGAAATTTCTTATCATGATAAGATTTTTGGCCATATCGCTCAGCCCTAAGCCCTTAGAAAAACAATGTTATGTTACGGTGCATCTCCACCCAGCATGTTCAGACCTGAAAGTAAATGTTGGAGCACACCATAGAAAAATAGGTGTAGAGTACAGTCTACACTACATTAAGATAGATCAGATACAACTGGAACACTTCAGCTAAAATGGACGGACAGGTTTGTCCTGTCTCACTGCAAGCCACAGCCCACTCCTGGGAAGGTCTTCCTGTCTTCCCTACAACATAACATGCGTCTTCCAGGAGGTTGCAATTCCTCATTTAAGTGACTGACCAGCAATGACTCATCCATTTGAGATGGTACTGTACCTCACACCAGGTGCTGACTGTTCCATGCACAATCACTTCAGCTCAGCACCTTGCCTGATAACACACAATGGAGCCTTTGATAATGTCAGGTGTCCTGTGTGCACGAGTGTCAATGAAAACTAAAGAGAGGCCATGGAGCAGGGATGTCATGGTCACTAATCCACAAATTATCTCTGCTTGATTGATTTAGTGCAGGGACCCACATGTAGGAATGCAGTGGGTGTGGGTTAGTAGTGAGACAGGTGCATGAATTCTACCTCATTTACAAGCTGCTCTCAATGTATGAGAAAAATACCAAGCCAAACTTCTATTACAAAATCTCCCTATTTACCGTTACAATACATGAACCTACCTGCTAGACTAGAGCTAAGACATGTTCTGAACTGTTACTTTGTCATCCACACTTCATCATACAGCAAATAAAACTTTTTCCACTGCACCCAAAAGATTCATAAAATGGCATTAGTCACATACAGGTGCGACAACTGACAAGCACCATTCATTCATTCATTCATTCATTCATTCAGTGGCCTGGTCTGAGTAAAACAACATGAGTAAAGGCAGTCATGTTATTGACAGAAGTTGTAATTGCAGGGAAAGTAGAACAGGTCACTTGTTTACTTACCCACTTTATCCACACCATACTTGTGGCCCGCCACTTGATGTGAGAGTGGGACGCAGCCATTCAGGTGAGCCTGGCCTTGTGGCGCCAGTGGCCGCTGTCCACTCTTTTCTTTCCCGGGGGCCCCGTCAGAGAGCCGCGGGGTCAGGCTGACCCCAACAGCGCCTGAACTGGGGGTCCGTTCCAGTCTGCCGAGAGCTAGAGAGGACTCCATCATCACTTGTCGCTGAGTTGTTGACATTTGTAAAAATTAAAAAGGCGAAAAATACGTCTTTGCCAAAGGGAAATATAGTATAAAAAGTCACCGACGTGACTGTATCGATTCACATACTTCTATTACGTAAGCACAGAATACTGCCCCGCACACAAAATGTTTGGGCGTGAGGTTGAGAAGCCTTCATGCAAATAGGCTAGTCCAGCAGCTTCGGTCGTTTTCGCTGTTTTCGACCACCGAGAGCAACCACAGTGACAGACAGCAACACTGCCGTTACCCACGCGGTGTCCGGTGCAGAAGCAGGGCTCCCGAGGCAGAGCTAATTCAATGGTTTTCATTTCTTGAACAGCAGCATAAATACATCCTGGCCACATCCCTCCTCCAACCCACAATCAAACACAGCGGCACCAAGTATGATTTCCGTTCGTAGCTACCAAAATAAAACGAAATCGAATGGAGACTTACAGATACTGCAGTGTACCACTGTAATAATTGAATGAAGACCGATAAATCTGTTGCTAATAACAAGTCGACAGTCGTTTATATCCAAGCGTTAGGACTCTGTCCGATCCCATACTGCATTATTAAATCAAAACGAATATGTTTGGCGCCTTTATTATGATGGTAGCATCACCCAACCTCCGGTCTTGTCTTTAACACGTTCAGCTTCCCTGATGCAGGTCCACTTCCTCGCTTCAGACAAGTAAATACTGTCCCTCAGTAATGGTGCTGTTACGACACACTCCACAGTGATATCCAGTTCCAGTCAACAAATTAACAGACGGAGCGAACGGAGACAATAAAGTCCCGAAGTTGCATAAAGAGGCTAACGTTATTTAGTCCAGGTTTTGATTACTAACTTATCGATACTGTCCATTAGGCTTCTAGGCAAGCCCTTCTTCGCGTCACAATACATCAGACCAGAGGGACGTGACGCTGGCCCTACAACTGCCTTCAAGACGAAGGCTTACCCGCTGAAAATGAGCGCAAAAATGATGCGCTGTCGTCCTAAAATCCATGGTAATAAAAGAGGTCGATATCCAGGTCACTGTAGGCAGCTGCCTGTCTATACAACGAACAGCGTCGCTATCTCCCCCCCCACCCGTTTTGCGTCAACTCCCGCCCTACTGTGCTCTGATTGGCTAGCTCATTACTTCGTCCCGTCCTTATATCAGCAGATAGGACGCAACTCAATTAACTGGACGCAATGTATGTACTTGATTGATATAACATTTGTTATTAACGTCAGGAGTATTAGTATCAGTGTGGTAAATTTTCTAATCAATATTTTATATTTCCCGACTAGAACCGGAACACGGATCTCGATCCTACTGCACAGCGGCGCTCACAACTGGCATCCAATCACGTCTTAAGTAACGAGAACTAGCCAATACACTCTTTGATCACAGCACAGTAGGGCGGTACTTGACGCAAAACGGGTGGGCAAAAATGAAAGTATAGCTGCAGCCCGAAGACGTGACGGAAGTTGAAGGAAGTTGAACTTCCACATATGGTTCGTCACAGAAGACACCGCGCATAAAACGTGATGACGTTCCTCTCGGCCCACGTACAGTATTTCTTCCACCTGCGGTTTAATATTTCTTTAAGACGTTTAGTGGTTCAACTCTTAAATTACGGCAAAAAGAAACATTTTTATGACAAGATTGATATTGATTGTAAAAGACTATAGAAGAAATGATAATATACAGCAGGGGTCGATTTACATCTAATAAGATTTGTATCGGCGCATTTTTTATCCATTAGATGGAGGGTGATTTATATAAAGCAAAATATGTAAAGTTATTGTTATGGCAGTTTGTTAGCTCAGTTGGTAAAGTGCAGGACTCTTTTCCAGAAGGTTATGTGTTTGATCCCACGATGGGACAATTTTTTTTCTTTCTTCACAAGTATTTATTTACTTTCGTTTTGTACTGCTATCAAAGCACAGTCATAATCAGACCACAGACCAGATATTATTGCTGGCAGGCAGTTTTGCCGAGGATCCATTATCCAAGGAGAGAATAAACATGTTTCCCGTTACAATGTAAACGTCATCTATCATGTGGTTTATAATGGGCTGTGGTGCAGAAACATTGACAGGGTTTCACAATCTTGGCTTACATTTTCCATGTTATCTGTTAGTGGCCAAGTCACAATAACACATGTTTTTACTGAATAATTAAGTAAATATAATTTCTTAATATATCTATCTGAAGAAATCTCATTTCTTGACTGGCTACTCTCTGCTCTTTCAGAAGACAGCACACCTTTTATCGTGTGTCAGCCGCCGTAGCTATCCTGTTCTTTGCAAGGTTAGGGGGCAGTGGTAGACTTGACAGTTGGTTGCAATTTGCAGCCTCACCACTAGATGCCACTAAATCTTATAACACCAAACCTTTAAAATGTGTAAACGTTGTTATGCGATATCCTTGTGTCATGCTTTATTACCTTGTGATTTTGTGTACTTTTGTTTTGGCAAAAGATCTTTGAATGAGATAAATTAAGATTCAATATAGAAAAGAAAAATCCAGCTGCCTTTTTAATTTGTTTTACAATCCAACTTTTGAAAGTCAAATGTTGTTTTGGTTCAAAGGCAGCAGGGCAGCCCAGAGCCTTTTAATAAGAGATTTGATACTCTTTGATCATGTAGCTCTCCAAACAATAACAAGGAATTATAGTATTAGTATACTATACTATAATATACTGTATAATTATAGTATAGTAAATATTAGTGCATAATGTACAATGATTACTATGTTGACCCTTACATCTTCTTATTTAACGGCTCTGTGCGGGCTGAGCAGCTACCACATTTGTCTGCTGGCTGCAGCTCAAGATCAGTGCCTGTGCAAGACTTGCCATTAGTGTTGCAAAACATACTTGGTGGCAGTGTAGGCATGTATGTTTACTGTGTGACTAAATGCACACAGATTAGGCTACCCGTATTATTAATACATTATTATTAATATAACATCATTAATAAAAAAAACATCAACTGACAAGTCATTTCATGAGGTTGAAGGTAATAAACGTATCATAATAATATTATAGTCAGTCTGTGCATCCTATCCATGATAACTGATGCCTTTTACTCTTGTTGCCATTCATAATACAAAGACCTACACAGCACAGCTTTCCAAGGGCTGTAGATGGGTCTCTCTCGCCATTTGAATGTCACACTAGACACACTAAATCTTCTTAGCTGTCTCTGGCTTGTTACTTTTAAGCACTGTATTTCTTACAGTATAACTCCCACTGTTAGTGATAACAGTAGGAAATATAGTATTTTCCACTCCCAGATAAATATGTGTGATAGAATGGAATGCTGTTTTTTTAAATACTGCATGACAGTTTAGTACTTTAATGCATGTGAGGTTCTGACATCAAATTATCCCCCCTGAGAAAATCTCCAGACAGGTCCATGTCCCTAATTGAGCTGACAATTACACTTATCTGTTTGGAAGTTCATGCTATCACTCAAGTTCCATAAACACAAATATTTGGATCAGTCAACAGATCGCAGCTCTGTTTACAGTGAAACGACGTGCTGTCCAGTCCGTTCTCCTGCTCATAACAACTTAATGATAGTGTTTTTGCTGTAGGCTGATATCTCTCTTACATAATGTACAAATGGCAGCATTACTGTTCTGATTTGGCACATGATTTCTGTCTGTACATACAGATACACAAAACACACCATAAAAGACAATAGTTGTCTCAATCATATCCGATAGTGTGGAAATACAATAGGAACATTTTATTATTTATAAACTTAGATAAATAAAGCACTTCAAGATCTCTTACAAATCATTAATGCAACTGGTAAATTCACTTTTATATGTTCCACCAAGCAGCACTTAATATCAGCACTTGCTGAAACTGAGTGACCTTTAGATACCCACTTCTTACATTTACAGGGAATCTGTACATCTATAGGTGCTGGGTTTTACAAAATAAAAGAGCTCAATCAGTTTTACATGTGGTAAATCTGGAAAATCTTATGGTGCTCTTGAAGTTGTGGCTGTGGCTCAGGAGTTGCAGTACGTCGTCCACTAATCAGAAAGTCATGGTTTAATCCTCACCTCCTCCAGTCTGCATATTGAAGTGTCCTTTGGCAAGATACTGAACCCCTTATTATCTATGTGTAGATGAATGATTTGTTCCATTCTGATGTGCAGTTGGAACATGGCATGGCAGCATCTGCCATCAGTGAATAAATATGGATGAATGTGACATCACATTGTTATTTATCCACACAGATGTGTTGATCTAGTGTATATAACATTTGCTTTTTGTGAGTAGCATAAAGTGAACTACAACTTTATCTCATTATACAACCTGTGTTGTAAAATTTTAAATAAATTTTAACAGTGCTAAATAAAAGCAGTGATAATGTAACTTTGACAAAGACTTGATGTAAACTTTAATAGATTTACAAAACTCAAGCAAATATCAAAAGTCTTCTATAGAATATTATAAAGAAATTAATGAACCAATAGCAGCCTAGAATCATAAATAACATGGTTGCTTAATTTGCTCATGGGTTTGCTGTGATGAAGGATAGCCTACTGTATGTCAAGTTAATGCTGTTATTTGGGAAAGAGACAGTTTTGATCAATCCAAAACAACGCTCAGCTCAGATTTCAATGGGTACTATCCACATCAAGTTTTATCATGTAATATTATTTTATCTCCTGAATCTTTGTGTTTGTCATCATGGCAAATTGTGGTCATGGAGACACCTGTAGGCTGCTATACTAACACACAGTACTATGGGCTTTAAATGTTTCAGAAACAGAGCTATATCACATGCAAGAATTCTAGCTTCATTCCCATTGAAGTATTCCATGTTACACTCAATTGTCAGAACTACGTTTCCCATGATCCACTTCAGAAGCGCGACCGTAAATAGAAGAAGGCGGAAACAAAAGAGGTTTTATAAAAACACAAACACATCCCCGGCTGTCGAAGTACTCAGGGAATAAAGAACAGCCATTGACTTCGTCAGCAATAATATTAAAATTCAAATATAGAGCGAGTCGAAGTGAGTTGAGGAGCGAACTGCACCAGTCAACATGGCACTGAAAAGAATACAGAAGGTAAATTTAACTAGCTAGCTATGGTTGCCAGCTAATGGTAGCTAACTGGCCCATCAGAGGCTAACGTTGGAATACATTTTCACAAAAAAAAGATTTATTAACAAATATTCCAACGCTGTCCCCGTATTTAAACAACTTCTGTTAAACTTTGTAACGTTTTTGGAAATAATGTGTTTGTTGACACCACCCAGAAGAGATACAGCAGCCAATGACAACTTCAAAGTTTAGTGCTAGTTAGCTCGCTAACAAATAGCCACGTTAGCTTAAAAACTACTGTGACTTCCTCCATGTCAATCTGTTACTGTTTTGAAGCTGTCTCTCAGTGTTCTTTTACTTGTCTTCGAAACCGGACAACAGCCCTCTTGTACTTGTTGTACTGTTGTCCTCCTGGCGGTGGACAAGTAAGGTTACTGTAGTGATCGGGAAAGGTGCTTCACAACACAGTGTCATTCATTTATAACTGTTCCTCCGTTTTTTGTTTTGTCATAAATTACCCTTTTACCCTACCTTTTGTGCTGTCACAGGGGTAACTGCCTTAATACAATAATAGATATGGATAGATATCAGGGAAGCGTCACGCAGTTGTAAATAACTGCAAGTCCTCACGAATGCCATTCCATTTGCATTGGAAAGTAGGTTTTATAATGATTCGTGGAGCTTTCACGGAAGAGCTCTTCATGCCACTCCTTTCCAACAGATAAGTGCGTTGAGTAGAGGAGGACAGTAGAGGAGGGTTGCGGGAAAACACAGGTCTTTTGAGACAACTTATTTTCTAATTGCTACTGAAACAACAAGATGGGATGTGGCACTGAAAACTGATAACAGGGCAGGATCCCTATGTAGCTCGTCAGTGTTTTACCCATCGCACCCAAATCATTGTGCCCCCTTTACATTGATGCTGCTGATGTTTGTTAATTAGTCACTTAGCAAATTAACACACACCTTTAACTTAAATATTTTACCAGGCTGTACTCCTGTACACCAAATACTCTTCAAGAATTTTGAATAAAGTACCAAATACAGCACCAGACTAAGCTAACTGATCTTAAGTAAAGATTGTTTTTGCCAAATGTTTGTCAATCTGTGCCCCATGTGGTTGTCCAGATAGCTTTCTTGGAAAACATGGTACACATGAAGTGAAGTCTGTAGGAAATACAGAAACAAAACTGTATAGATATTATCAGCATAGTCACTGTGCTAAAGAAAGGTCACTGTGATCTCAAGTTGTTGCTCTAGTAGTAGTTATTTGATCAGTACCTGTTCAACTAAATTCCTAACAGCAGTATTTCTGCTCTGTTGAGCAGGAGCTCCAGGATCTGCAGAGAGACCCTCCAGCACAGTGCTCTGCTGGACCTGTGGGGGACGACTGTGAGTACACACACACATTTCATGTCAGTTTTCTCACAGTTTATGGTTCATAGGCGGTAATACTACAAAAACGTGACACAAAATGTCTTTATCAAAACAAAATGTTTCCACTGATTAATATAAAACCAACAAACTAGGCAACTGTACAAATACACTTTGTTCTTGAAGTAGAGACGACAGCATGAACTTTTTCATGGTGTGTGCTTTTTCTGATAAAAGGGACAGTAATCGCTAGAGGAGAAAGAGGGGTTTGAGGATTCCAGTCCAGATTCCAATCCAGGGCGTTGTGGATTCAGTTAACTGAGTCACCACAAAGCTTTGTCGGCAACTACTTTGATTGCAATTCAAATGTTGCATGTTACAGATACCCAGCATTCAAGCCATTGTTGGGGAATTGTGCCCATAAATGCTGCTTGGTTAAATTTTTCCACTTATGTAACAGGAATAGTTTTAGTGGGACCGGCGATACACAATTTTCAATAAAGTTCTCTGCTTGCAGGTGCTGCTGTGTTAAACCATCATCATGATGACACTTTGCAAAGTTTCATTTCTGTTTGCCACCTGTCAAACTTTGATGTTGCAACATGTACATAGTTTAGAATTTTTAAGTTTTACATGTTGTGTTTTTGGTTTTTGAAAGGCATAACATGGCACCATGTTAGTGCCCCATTCACACCACTAGAAGAGTTCAGTACATGTACGAATTAATGGCCATTAATGAATCTGTGAACCCAACTGACCATACTGAATCACCTTTGTAACTGCCTGAATCAGTAACTTTTAGCAGTGGACTGGCTGTTGTATGTTACTTCTTCAATAAAAACATTAAAAGACATACAGAACCCTAAATAATCCACTGATGAGGTATGAACCCTCACTGAATGTAGTACCGAACTAAAAACAGTCACTTCTTGTTGTTATTACTTAAGTAACTTTAGTTGTGAAGCATGTAAATGTAAATGCTCCGTATTTGTATAGCACCATTCACACACTGAGCCTAAGTGCTCAAACAGAAACTAACATTCACTCACATTCATACACTGGAACAGCCACCAGGGGCAATTCAGGGTTCAGTATCTTGCCCAAGGACAATTTGACATGCAGCCTGGAGGAGCCAGGGGATTGAATCGCTGATATTCCGATTAACGGGCAACCCGTTTTACCTGCTGAGCCACATTCACACTAGACTAATATTCCAGGTGCAGAGAGTAACTGGAGATGGAAGCAGCTGTTGTTGTCTGTGATCAGCTGGTTACAGTAGCAAGGCAGCTTCACCTGTACCTAACGCGCAGAGCTAGGAGCGTCTCTGAACGAGGGCTGTGCAATTAACTGAATATTAAGCCTTGCTTTACATGGTCCATGCTTGTAAAATATGAGCCGTGTTCCCGTCTGTATTACCGGATTTATATTTTTCTCAATATTAGTTTAAGTCACTGCATCTCCTGACAGAACACTACAGTTGAATTTCAGCGTTATGTAACGTAAGTTGTCGTCCTACTCGAGCAGTACACGTCAACTGCTTTGCTCCACTCCGTATATTATCTCACACACACACACACACACACACACACACACACATACATTCACACACACGGAATCCCATCAACCCTGTGCTGCTGTCTTCGATTACTGTTTATTATATCTTGGGCTCTTTGGGAGAATAGCAGCCCTACTCTGGATAGAGTGTGTTGTGACTGATGGATGATGGCTGATGAACATTAGCTGCGGTTACATGAACAATACTTCTTCAAGTATTGAACTTGGTCTGATTAGAGACCATAACTGTTTACATGGAGCCTAAATAAAATTATTCAATAAGATGTGCATTTACATGCCCCAAAGGATTCAGGATCTGAATATAATCAGAATATTTTTTTTGACATGCACTAAGTGGTTGCACCTGCTGTGAAGCATCTCATCTGCCAGAAATATAACAGAAGAAGAAGAGAGAATATATGCATTTCTGTCCACTGCACTCAAATGGAATCAGGCAGACGGACGGCAAACAGGAGAGGAGGATGGTAAAATGATGTGAGGCTGTTAGAGAAGACCGGTAGAAAGCATTGCTATCTAAAGTTAAATTATTTTAACTTTTTGCTGTCCTCTGTGATGGCATTTACATCCAGATGTTAACTCCCTAACACAAGTAGAAGACATGCCTGAATCCATTTGAATGCAGCACACAGCCACCGACCTGTTTTGTTTTGCTTCTGCCATGTGTCTGTCCCTCCTGGAAGCTCGTTTACTCGAAGCTAATGTTAGCACCACGTGGGACAAATCTGTGCAGAAACAATAGAGTTTTTCCAGGCACAGAGAAAGGATCAGGTTAATGGTGTACATATCAAAGGTTTATATCACCCCCCCTCAACCCCATTGAAAATTTCTTCTCATCCCTCCTTCTGGATGGATTGAGGTAGTTACAATCTGATATATATTCAGATTGGGCTATGATTCCAAATCCTCATTAGTGGACCATTAGGGTCCATGTAAACGCAGATATTGTGCCTGTGATGTACAGCTTACATTCTTACATTCTTATGTCTCTCTTTCTCCCTTAATTGCTTCTAGTGTTTCATTGGCAGGCAACCATAATGGGTCCGGTGAGTATTACGCCATCACTTTCAGTCCTCTCTCAAAGACTCCTGTGCTTGTGCAACAGTACATTAAATTAAATGGTGTCTTAGTAGCTATGGGCTCTTAAGATTCAGTGTTTCCCCTACCATTGTTGTGGCTGTGTGGGTGGAGTCGGATATACTGTTTGTGAGAGTAGCATCATCAGACCCACTTATTACAGTGTGTTCAGCAGCATGTGGAGGCTAAAGTCATTTTTCATTTATTTTTGGATTGTGTTTGTATTTATGTTTGATAGATTTAAAATATTTATTTCTTTTCATTTTATTTTATTGTAAAAAGATTGATATTGATTGTAAAAGAATATATATTTTGAACCTCTTTATTTTAGATGGAAAATTTTACATTCACAAGTTCAAATGTTCTAAGAAGAAACCGCAATTACCACATTTTAAGATTTAAGAAATTAAACATTGCATTAAAACTATATTTGAAGGAATAGTAAAGCAATCAAAACAGTTAAAATATGTAAAGATTTAAATATTTTTCTGTAAAGCCTTTGTTTGTTACATGATACCCCTTTGTTTGTAGTTCTGTTCTGTTAGTCTGTTATTTTATGTACTTTTGTTTTGACTAAATATCTTTTTAAGAGATGAATTCAAGATAAAAAAAGCTGCATGTAGAGGCTGACAAGTTTATTAGGGAACAATTCACAATACATCCCCTATTAAATAATATTATGGTATTTAATATCCTACTGTTGTAACAAATTTATTGTGAATAATTACACATTTGAATATTTCTATATGCATATTTGCATGATACATTAAATTCATTGATATTGATTCAATATGTAATATTTGTTGAATTTTTAAATTTTATTCATCCACCACATGATTGCACACTTTCTGATGACTAAATGTGCTTAAATTGTAAAACAAAGAAACAGAAAACATTGGGGGGAAATTTTAATGGAATCTAGAAACAGCTTGTTGTCCAATATGTGAATGTTGTATAACTGTAGAAAGCTCCATCAGGAGGTAGTCACTTTAGGAGTAAAAATGTCAAAGCGCAACGGAGAATATGCTGAACGGAAACAGGCAAAAATTTGTACGCTGTGCCTATGAGGACACCACGTATCCAATCCACACCTGCTCCACAACACTAGTAGTTTCGGGGGGTTTACCAACCCCCCTTGGGAAAACACTGAGATTGTTTACCATTGTTTTAGATATGACTTTAAGACCCCAGAGGGGATTTGTTTGTACTACTTTTTGTATTACCTTTCAGTACTTCTGCATCCACTCATGGTACTTTGGCTCAGCAGTTACATTGTGTGACACAAAGTGTGACATGGAATCAAATTTTTGCAGCTTGAAAGTGTACTTGCCTATTTTTGAGTGAGGATAAACTAACAAGACCAAGACTTAAAAAGAATGCTGAACTGTAATGTGGAATATTTGTGTCCAGATACAATACTATGGACATGTTCACATGTCGGATACAACAATGAATGCAAAAAAAATTAGGATAGCATTGTGTTGGAATTAGGGCTGAACGATTTTGGAAAATAATCTAATTGCGATTTTTTTTAACCAATATTGCGATTTCGATTTAATGTGCGATTAATTTTTAAGCTCTTTAACTTCTGTATTATTCAAAATGGACAAGCAGTAAATCAGTGTATAGT
>JAPMOB010241523.1:0-23483 GCA_029875015.1 Lepomis gibbosus
TATGGGAACGCCTCATAGTGTCGTCACCAATGCAGTGTCTCGTTCCCCTTTCTCGGGGAACAAAGGTTACCTAAGTAACCCGAGACGTTCTCCGTTTTAGGTCTCTGTTTTCATTCCATTTTATTCTGGATGAGAGGTGCAAACGTGGCAAAAGATCTCCATTTGAAAAACAAAATGCAGTAGTGTGGATGGGGCCTCAGCATAACGAGCGAGCTTCTTCCAGAGAACTTGCATTGTATACATTTATATGTATATTTTTTATATGTATATTTTTATGTATATTTTTTGCTTCTTATTTGTCTTGCTTTGGTTGATCTGTTGTCTTGCAATAAACCTCCTGTCTGGCATTTCAATGTTACATAGTCCTATAGGCTGCTTCCCCAGCCTAGAGCGGCAATGACATATATGCCATTCACCCTATTACAAGTCAGTGTACCATCAAATGATTTTGAAGCTGTTTAGGATGAAATACCACATAATGTTGCTTTAATTGCAGCCTGAACGCTAAGTGCAACGTGCATATAGCTGTGATAAAGCAAGCAAATTATGTTTATTACGACTGTACCTTTTACAATAAAAGGCCATATGTCTATTTTGAAATTGAGATAACAAAAAGAAACAAAAGAATATTTTTAGTTATTGTGAAAGTTTGTCTTACATATGGCTGTACAACTGTCACTTGAAACAGGGCTCAAATGCAGACATCAAAACTCAACTGGTAAGATGTGAATTGTTATTTAAAGGACGTGAAAGCTTACTGATGAAGCGAGGCGGTGAAAACTAAAGAAAGCAACTCCATTCCATTATGAATAAGTGATAAGTCCAAAAGTCCTAAGCTGACAAGATAAATCCAAAAAACGACAATCAGGGAACCAGGGGACTAATCCACAGATTAGAGAATACGAAACACTGGAAGCAAAACCATCAACTGTGGAGCACAATGAAACCGCAGTGAGTGAAAAACAGACAACCAGATAAATACACAAGGGGAGTGAAGATAACAAGACCAGATTTAAATTAGATGATCAGTGAGACACTGAAGTAAAACAAGACACATTTTAATGTCTATTGCGTCTTTTTACACTCAACATGTATGCTTTAATGTTAGCATAGTAACCTTAAACTGGTTGTCCATCAAGGACAAAAGGACATTCTAATCACAATGTACTCAATACTGATGTATTACATGTATTTAGAGCTGCAGCATTGTTAATGCTGTGCTACATTACAAAGAAATACAAAACAATAATGATCCTTTAAAATGGAAATTTTACAAACAATTTTACAAAAGCTACAAAAATACCCTGACAAGCAGTAATGATTCTGAATATGTCACACCAACCAGCAAGGAGAGTAAACATGTTGTTCATTCATTTCAAGACAGGATTCACACACAATAAGTCTCATCCTCCTTGGGGTGGTCTAAATGTCCTGTGCTAGTGGTGTAAACAAACCATCACTCTACCGGTACTACAAACTCCAAATCCAGGTAGATCCAGCTATTACCTAATTTATATACGTTGTTTGTCTAGTAGAATGGTCGCCAATAGACGGCCCACCAGCTATAATATCATCGTGGCCAGATTGCTTTGATAGCAGAAAAATAATAAATAAATAGATAGAGGCTGGTGCTGAAATAGATCTGTCATGACAGGTACAGTTGCTCACATAATCACTTCCTCTTAAGCGCAGCAACGTTTTTGCAGCAATGCTTCAGTTGAGTTTATCAGAATCAGAAATACTTTATTGATCCCTGAAAGGAAATTCTGTGTTACAGTTGCACATCAAGGCATAAGGAATAGAAATAATAGAAAGTTGGTATATAAAGAAGTATATGAATATCAGAGGAAAAATTATAAACAAAATATAAGTATATAAGTAAATATATTAAATATATATTTAGAGCTTTTACTTTGAAAAGTTCTAAAGGACATTCAGGATTGGCCTGCTTGACACACCTCTGAAAAAGTATCAGTAAACGTGATTGGATACCGCTGAATTTCCTCAGGGAAATGAAAATAAGAGGGCATAGGTTTATGAACGCAGATCAAACCCCGGGACGCGTGCACACACTGCAGCACATGCTTTATTGTGAGCATGTAAAAAAGGGAGTCCAGTGAGAAAACAAATGTCTGCAGGATGTTGGGATTAATCACACAACTCTCCCAACGGGAGTCCCACAGTACCAACTGAGCTAAATGTGCACACGAGTTCACAAGGATTGACTTTGTTCTGGCTCTGCATGTAATGGCTTGAAGATAGAATGGTATTCCATATTTGATAGTCTGTGAGTGCTAGAAAAAATGGCAATAAAGGAATCTTAATCTTTAATCTATCAGACTGCTAGCTAGCTGATTGCAGCTAAAGTTAGCAGCAGAGCAGTGCGTGCCAGTAGTGACTTCTGTTTTACAAGAACAAAGGTCCATGTTGCTGCAATGTCCGGATACTTTTGCCGCAGTGACAAGGCGCAGCTCCCAAATGTAATTTGAGGTTGTTTTTTTTAACTGACCGCCCCACTAAAACTTAGTAAACTAAGACTTGTCTGCCTCATCTCATTTGCATATGAAGCCAACATCATATTTTTTTTTATGCGACTACACAACGATGAAAAGTTGTCGCCTAAGACTCTTCTCATCAACTAATGGTTTAGGCAACTATTAGGGAGCAGCACTACACTACCTCGGCCAAATGCTTTTTGGGCACCATGCGTTGTACTGTTAGCTTTAAGCTGTATTATTCATGCTGAGCTGATTTTATGTTGTTTCAGTGCTGTTGGATACAAAGGCTTTTTCACAGATTATCAGGTGGTTAAAGTGCCACATCCAACAAGCAAAAGGGCTTTTAAATGTCACTTCTAGGTCTGAACTATAATTGGTGTTTCAACTCTTTTGTCCGGACTTTTAAACCTGGCCCTCTATAACTGCTTCCAACCTCACTTTTCGGTCTCTCCCTGGCTTGTGCTCCACTGCACTGTTTCAGCTAACATTTATTGCCAGTTATAGACCTTATGAATAATTGATCTGGATTCTATTTAAGAGCCTGACGAGGACAAATGGTACGGGGCTGCACTGGCCAATATTTCTTCCTCCACTGCCCTAATAGGAGCCCTCTTTACCCGCACCACAGTAGTCGTTTTTTCTCCCTTTTATATTCTCTCTTGTCTTCCCCACCGTTTCCGTTTCTTTTAGTGCGCCAAACCGTCTTCCAAGTCCCTGACACTATTTTAAGAACTGGAATCATTCCAGACGGTATGAAGGGTATTATAGAGGCGTAGCTGCAGCACCATGACGGATGAAGCCAGCGTCAGCCAATAGTGGATAGCTGGCTAAGGATTTATGTCTGTGGTTTTGTAGTGGACTGGCCCTTTAGTGTCAAAACCAGGGAGATCATTTGGAAACGACGACATGGGACTGTCCTACCGCTATTAGGGAGATGAGGTGAACACCACAATCAATGCTTATCAAATTGAGCTTTTGTGTTTGCGGAGGTAGTCCAATTTAGTAAGTGTGCGTGAATATGTACATGCGTGTGTACATGTGTGTATTGTGTGGCTGGAGGGGTGAGGAAGAGTATTTCATCCGTACGAGTGTGTCGGCGTGCTCACGCCAGAGAACGCACAAGATCCAGCTTCAGAATGGCAGATCATTAGAGAGGTCATATTATGCTTTTTGGCTTTTCCCCTCCTTTATTGAGTTATATATGTAGTTATATATCTTTTTCTGTATGTAACAGGATTGCAAAGTGAAAAAGCCAAAAGTCCAGCCCAAAGGGAGCTCTGAACTGCCCACAAACAGCTCGTTTGTAGTCCAGCCGTTTCCCTTTCATCCCTGTGATGACACAGCAAAATACACGTCATAATGCTTGCCTAACAGCTAGTCCGACACGCCCTCATAAACACCGGTGGAAAAACACTGAGCTGCAGCACACAGTGACAAGACGTCCACCTACAGCCTGTCCTCTCACTTCTAAACACTAGCTCCCCTCCAGGCAGTCAAATGCCATAAAGTTGTTACTGTGATATAGAGACAGTGCTCAGTTATAACTTTATGAATAAAAGATAGATTTGTTACAGATTAATAACTCACCACTCTGAAACTCTTGCTCTAGTCCATGTTGCCAATCTATTAAGGGGAACAGAACTGAAGCCATGTTTACCGGGTTCTCACGACCCGCCCTTCTCTGCTTCTTATTGGCTAGTAGTTCTTAACTAGGAACTGAACAAAGATCATGTAGAGGTAAGATGCATCACTGTGTTCAACACACAGTATGAAAAGAGGAGCTGCAGCAATTTGCAGTATGACAAAAAAATAAGGTGTTTTTTTTGAAAATGAAACCATGTAAACCGGTTCTGGTACAACCCCTAAATAAGATATTGAACCTGAAAATGAACATAATTTGACCTCTTTAAGTTGTTGTTTAAGTTTAAACTGTAATGGACACACATAGGCAGATGTGTAATTCACTCCAGCACTAACCGTAATGGGCAGTTCACCCCATGTTGTAGCAGTTATCTGGCTCCTTCTACTGTGAAATCACTGGATGAGTTCAGTAAAACACAAGCAGTTGAAAATCACTCGGTATTGCGTATGCCTGCAGAAGTTACTTGGGCAAAATGCTGTTTCTATACACTATACAGTGCTCCTGACTACTCTGGCATTTGCTCAGCAGTGATATGTAAGAGTGATGTAAAAAGGAAGATGGTACACGGACAGTGTTCAGGAGCTTGGGTTTATTGTGAAGTAAACCTGCCCAGTATTGGTCACTGACAGCTGGAATCCTGCACTCACACTAGGTCCTAAATAGAGAGATGGCTCCACTGATGAGTTACCTACAGAGACCTGCTCTTCTTGTTAGTCTGTTGTCAGTCTCTCCCATCTGCCACATCCACTTTTTTCCACTTAGCTCCCGCTCCAGCTATCAAACAATAATACATCTCTCCATCAAAGATTTCTGTACATTAATGTAAAATGAAAGGTCTATCAAAGTAGCTTAAAGTGGGCAGACAGATGAAAGGTCGGAGAAATGAATAAAGGGCAGGCATTAGAAAGGATGTTTTGATATATGGAGCTCTATCTAAGCCTCGGTGCTCTGCTCTGTTCAGCTCTGCTGCTAACAAACACATCCTGCAACTGTTCAGCAGTCACAATCACAGCACTCAGTAGAGAAAGATGTAGAAAACAACTGACTCATTTTTCACTCAGAAATAGGATTCACAAAACATGATTTTATACTGTAATATTCTTTTTATCCTGTCTTTATATATTTGACTTCGTACATGACAGTATTTTCATTGGAATCCACTCTGTTACTCGTCATGGAGAGTACTACTCAATGTCATCTATTGCTCTGGTGGAGGTTTGTAACATTTGAGAAAATTCCCCTGAAGATGCCATGCTTGGAGACTACTAATTAACCAGCCCAGTAGTCTATTCCTAGGAATTATGTCCAGGGACCGGTTTCACAAGGAAATGACGGGTCTGCAGTGTTAGGCCAGTCTTAATGTTGCTCTTAGATTGGTACAATTGAACAGTTTCACAAAAATAAAGATTCATTTTGAGCATAAAAAGAACAACTTAGATCTAAGGCTCATGTTTCCATGTTTTCAATCCGTGACACCTGCTGTCGATTGACATCAAATGACAAAAAAAGAGGAAACGATGGCTGATAATTTGTGGTTTGCTAGCAATATTATTGTTGAGCAGCCACTTGGAAATGTACACAAATGAGAACATCGTCAGTCGTTAAGTTTGCATTTCATTAAGAAATGCTGCGGAGTCTTAATGAAACTCAGCTACATGCCAAAAAAGATACAGCTACCCAGAATTCATGGCAAGCTAGCCCTATTGGATGGCCAAGAACATGAAACTTTGAGGATGAATTAGAGGTCTATCTGAAGCAAGTGACATCCTGGGGTGACTACACTGGTTTCAAGAAAAGTCAGATTGCATTGGAGTAAATGAGAAAATTGGCCTACTTCTATTTGATTTATTACCTCAGTAAACACTTTCCTAATTAGTGTATGGTGTCAGTCGCTAGTTTCAAGTCTGCTTATATACAGCATGATGTTCATTTAGTAAATTAGGTTCCCATTTAGAGTAATCTAGATTTGTCTCTAACAAAAGAGGGAGATCAACCTGTATGAAAATGCAGGGCTGCGTTTCATCACCATGGGTGGAATAATAATAATGTTAATTGTAAATGTCTGTGTTGGGTTTTGGCCCCTTTTTTGCCCACAGAAATTGATAAATCAAATGGCTCAAGAGGTTTTCTGTTTTTACTGATGCATATTAAACTTGCTGAGGCCATCTATATCCAAAGCGCAAAAACATTCATTATAGTAAATTTCAGACAGAAATCTTCTGTAAGAGTGTGCATATCTTAGAGTGCAGAAGATGCATTTCACAGCAACGTACCCTTACCCTGTAAAGCAGAAGCTCTACACAACCCTGACAATAATGAATCTACAGAAAACGGATCCTTGGATGTCTGTGGAATTTGAAATTGTAATCTGTTTATTGGCCTCAGTGCAGAAAAAGCAGCATTGAAAAAACATACTGTAGTGTAATCTTGGGAAAAGAACTTCTTTATACTTGAGCACATATTTATATTCCCCGTTATCCTCCCCTCAGTCACAGAATTTATATTATTTATATTCCATGTCACATCCCAACAATAGATCTCGCTACACTTGTGTCAGAGTGATGATCACATTCAGTGTAGCACACTGTTATGAAACACGTTGAAGTGACTTCTCAGTGCTCGGTGCTAATCACTAGACCTCTCTGATAACTCCTCTATGAGACAAAGAGGAATGTTGCGAAGCAGCTTAATTTGCATGCTGAATGCCTTTGAGGGAAAAAAGACAATGACTGAGTACCTACAGAACTATTATGATGTGATCTCGCCAGTTTATTAAAGTTAATCCTAATCATAGCAGATATTGAATTTCTCTGTTTTGCTTTAGACATCGTCCGTAATCGTGACTGCTAGGAGTGTAACACAGAGCTGGTAAATGCATACTCTGTGAGTTGTTGGAAATTATCTTGACTGCCTCATTTTATGTGCAATTGTTTTGTAATCCTGTTTATACTCCTTACATGTCTGAGTTCAGCTGCTCACAAAAACATACAAAATAATATATGAGACATGTATGATTACCGGTGTTAACAGGGTTAAAATACAAGTCAGAGTACCTTATATTGGGCCATATTGCATGATTTGTGCTTGTGTATACAATGGAAGGAAGGTCTTAAGTGCTCATGCATTCAATGAGAATAGGTCCAGACCTAAAATAACGTTGGTTCGATGTGTTTAGTTTTACGGTCCCTAACCTCAGCCCCCTCAGTATACAATAGCTGCCATTTTCCCTCTGTCCCCTGTCAAATTACTAATGTGCTTTTGTCTCAGTGTCCAGCCAACATTTTTTCTTTTCTGTTCTGTTGTTTAAAACTCTTTTACATCTCTGTATTATTTAAGCCGATTTCCTCTTTGTTTACATTTTTGCAAATCTGCACGATGGAAAGTCTGCTGCTATTACTTTTTGTTTGCACTACAGACAACAATCTCCAGCTGCATAAAAACTGATGATGTGAACAGTCCTTAAATGGATTTACGGGGGTTTAATGTTGATGGACATGGGATATCTTCTCAATCTTGGAAAGAGTAAGTTACACTGAGTCCAGCAGGACATCTGTGTCTTTGACAAATGGCCCTGTGGATATATAGTTGGCTTATTCAAAAGAAAAGTACGTAAACCAATTTCTAACCCATTTCCCTAACCTTAGCTTATTGTTAAAGTTTGCTTAGTTGGCCATTAGTTGCCTCGTGAGTGGGCTGAGTTAGCTTTTCAGTGGAGTGACACTGATGACAACCTTGCCAGGGTTTTATAGGAATAGATGTTTTCTGCATACCTAACAACAACTTAATGCCGTGCATGTGTTTACCCTTTTCATTCTGCTCATGAGATGCTTGTCAGGATGCATCTTTGTGGTTATTTGGAGCACCTGGGCCTGAATGGTATTGTTCATGACTGCTCAGATAAACCAAACCAAAGTAGTACACAGTCTATTTTTTGAAAAAGGGAGGAAGAAATAAGGCAGGAAGAAATAAGGCAGGAAGAAATAAAAAAAAAAAAAGACACTCCAAAAGCACTTGGCACGAAGGAAATCCTTCTGAAGCTGCCTTTTATTAGAAGCAAAGCCATGCTCTTTGCACTAGTTTCATCTTTCTCTATGGGTCCCTCTGAGGTTGTTTATTTATAGAGCCATCTGCATGTAGAGGTACATACTTCCGTCTCTTGCAACACAATTCTCTATCCCCACACTGCTCCAACCATGATGGATTCTAACATGTCAGAATATTCTGGGTTCGGTTGTGACAACCGTCTCTCCTCTGGCATCCATGTGGGATGGTGTTCGAGGGTATGTTTGAGTGTGTGTATGTGCATGTGGCAATGCGATAAAAGACAGATGTCAGACCTAAACAGAGATCGCTTGGAGAGGAGAGCGGGCCAGCCTCGGCCAAGTCGCTTGGAGTGGGTGGAGAAAGAGAGAGTCAGAGATAGCAGCACAGTGACACATGTATAATTGACAACCTATGCTTCCTCTCCATAGAGTTTATGACATTTTCTTTCTGTAATCTACTTTTCCTGGCCAGCGCGGAAGATGGTAGTGGGCTGGGCTGTGAGTCGGAGGCTTAGATGGAAATGGCAGAGCAGAGCATATGCTTGGCAAGGAGACTGTGAAGGGGAGAAAATGCCAAGGCAGCCTTGACATTTTTTTCCCTTCAGTGTTGCACTTTTACCAAGAAACAGGTCTGTCACTGATAAAAGCAGTGAGGATGGGAGGCGCTGGGGTGAGAAGGCAATGTGCCAAAGCCAATGAGGGTATTTTGTTTCAGTATTGTGGGTGGCATCTAAATAGGTGTTGATGTGAATGATGGGAAGGGAAAGTTAAAGTGAATAACGGAAGAAAAGGTGATTCAATGCTGAATATATTTTCTCTTCACTAGATATCATTTGTAACGTTTGTGGGTAGATACATGCATACATGTGTCTAAAATTCAAAATTCTGGCTTATTACAACTCGGGTCTTATTTGTAGTGTATTTTCATTCCTGACAGTTAAAATGACAATATATAGTAATATATAGTATAGTAGTAATTTGTGTAATGCACAGTGACTCGAGTTCTTTTGCCATTGGTGCACATTTACCGCAGCGACACCCCTAGTTGTCCCTGGCATCTCTGCATCCCTATTCACACAGGCTGCTTGACTCTAGACTGTGGTGGCCTCTTCTTCCTCCGTATGCTGTATTTCCTCCGCACTGGCTCATGTAAGCCCCGAATGTCTGATTCAAGTATTACACTATTAAATTGTTCCATATTGACAGAAACGTTGCCCTTTTCCAGTGGTTGTTTTAGCAAGCTGACTTTGGACAGGATGTCTTGATTTTGGAGCGTTAAGGAAATGCCCCTCCCTGGGCCAAACCATCTGTGCAGGTGGGCATACAAAAAATGTGGAAGTACAATCTGTAGTTTAAACAACACCCCTAGAGCCTTAGAGTACTCCCTGGAGTAAGCTAATAAGGGGGAAGATTTGTGTGTTAGTTTCCCTTTAAACAAACCACCAGATTAAACCTAAACTTTCATTGTTTTGTTTAGGCAGATTATGTCTGATTGACAGTAAGTATACCTGAAATGTCATAATAAGGCCTCATTAGACTAGAAAACTGTTTATACAAAAAAGTATGGTATGTAAAATCTGAATCAATGTAAATTCATCGGAGCCTTGCTGTCAATTTGGCCCCAGCGGCCACTTCAAACAAGTATTAATATTAGTAGTGTGAATGATTTAGCCAGGATAGTGGCCCATCGCTTTGGTCCAGAGTCTAGACTGAAATATTCATAATATAACAACTATTGAATGGATTGCCATTTAATTTTGTACAGAGATTATCTACAGAGGGTCAGTCCTAGTGACTTGATCCCCTGAAAATTCACTGTTTTTCATCATCAAGTAAAAATTTAATAATTTGTCTTATGACCAAAAAACAGCAAAACTAATACAATTCCTGTCAGCCTTAGCTGTACTTTGTGACTGTTGCTCATTAGCCGATCCTGTACATATAAATAAGTGACATGTTTTGTTTAAAAACAACATGGCACATAAATGCCTCTCTTCAAAATACGTCTGTGTTTCATCTGTATAAAACTTCAAAATGTAGACTCTGTGCCCGGTTCACAGACCTCAGAACTACAGAGCAAATTAGGATGTATAAAAACCTGTTTTTCAGTTTTTGTTCAAATAAATGGGTGTCATCTGTATAGAGTTCTCATAATACATCCATGTTAAACTCTGAACAATTGACAGTCAATGTCATTTTTTCCTCTAAATAAATTAGTCCAACAGCTTGTATTTTTTGCCCTGACTGCTCTGTAGCAATGTTGTCGCATTCCCAGATCTGCATAATTAACTTTGTTTTTATAACCAATGGGGAACTAAAAAATAGGACCCTGGTTGAATGAAACCAGAATGACCCTTTGCACCATTTTTTGTTCTCCTTTTCCACAGCATTTTCTTTGTTCAGCAGAGATGACGTGAGCTGTAGGTCAGAGTCACCTTGCCTCATTGTGTTTTAAAATGACAATCCCAGTTTACAATCTGCTACCATCAACAATGTGTCCACTACTAAAATCCACTTGTAAGTCCATGTCCTGTAAAACACAACAACATGATCAAATCCATACAGTTATCCTGCGGCTATTAATACGCACGCATTTGCACATACACATGCACACAAACAGACACACATACATTCATCCTCACCAATACAAAAAAACTTCTCAAATACACAACACAGGGAAACAGTAAACGTGCACACACACACACATACACACAAGCTGTCTGTCTTACTTTCCACAGGCCTCATCTGAACGCATGGGACACCCCAGAGAGACAAAGAGCACCAAACACATCAAGTATATTAGCTAGATTCTTTCTCTGTTTCTCCATCTCACTTCTCATCCTCATTCTTCTCCATACTCTACCTTTCCATCTCTCCATCTCTGCCACATACCCTGACTCATTTTCTCTCACCTTGTTTTGTTTGTTATTCCATGCATTACAATTTCTCTCACCTCTCTCTTTCTTATTTTCCCCTTCTACTTATCACTTACACCTCTGCTTGCACTTATTCTCCATCACCTGTTTGTTCTTTTAGACTGTTGCTGCCTCAGTTTCCAATTTCCCCCTGTTCTTCCTCCCTCTCCCCTTTCCCATTCTTGAATCTAACTCATCATGCTTTTAACCATGCAGCTAAGTGTGCATTGTTTTTGCACCATGCTGTTCCACATCAGGGCGTACAGCGTGTGTTCAACTCCCCCGTCTTTCTCAACGCGTTTTATCTCCCGGTACAGTGCTTATCTGTGGTCTCTGGGAATTGTATGAAGCAAATTGAGCAGGTGGAGATAGGTAGGGATTATGTATTGCTTATTCCCATTAAATTCAGGCATTTACATTTCTCCAGGTTAGCAATTAAGTTGTAGTAACGAGCCTATTTAGAATAAGTGGGGTATAATGCAATTAAAGCTTTCTTGTGTGCAACAACCTACAGGATCGACCATTACAAATACTGGAGAGGAATACATTTCTTTCTTATTTTGGTTGTGTGTCTTCTTTCAATAGTTTTGCCTCATTTTAAGGAACAACGTCTGGGAGGCATAGATATAAGCTACATATTATTTTAACACGTCCCTTAAGGGAGTGGATGTACTGGGCAAATGCACTAATATGAGCCACCCACTGGCAGCAAATCTACTGAGGCAGTGTATCTCAGTGTGCACATGCACAAAGACACACAGAGGCCAACTTGAAAGAAATGAAAT
Organism: Lepomis gibbosus; assembly: GCA_029875015.1. NCBI lineage: Eukaryota > Metazoa > Chordata > Actinopteri > Centrarchiformes > Centrarchidae > Lepomis > Lepomis gibbosus. Next base: position 11,884 of record JAPMOB010241523.1, read on the forward strand.
TTCTGATGAAAGCAAACATGTTAATTAAATAAGTTCAATTTCCAGACCAAAGTAAAAGGCTTTGCCCCCTGGAGAAGACAGGAGAAGGTTATTTGATTTTTGAATATGAAGTGATTTTTCACCCTCGTGTTTTCACAACATGTCATCCTCTGAATGTCTGTGATTGGCTCAGCTTGACTGAAGGAATTCATTTACACAACAGTAATTCATTTTATCCTGTTAATAGAGAGTGGGCAGCCCACCTTGTCCAGCCTTTTATTGTGATAAAAATAGGACGGATAAATGGACCACATTTTTATAGCGCTTTCTAACGTAAAAACAGTACAAATCACTTTGCAGTGTCTCATACTGTACTCATACATATAGATGGCAGAAGAACTGCTAGTCAAGTGACTGGCTTATCCTTCAAAAGAAGTTTTGGGTTCATTGTCTTGCACAAGGACACTTAAGCTACAGGAAGGATCTGAATTGAACCACCAACCCTGCAAGTGGTAAACATCCTATTCTAGCACCTGGGTCATCGCCACCAAGGTGAGGAAAGACAAAAACATACACACACACATCCAGTTCCAATATCTCAACTAGTGCATGGTGGGATATGCTTCAGGCCCCTGTGTACAGAAAATACGTTATAATGGGGTTGGTGATATTCTATCTTTTTGTTATTGTCATAAAATATATTAAGAAGGGCCTCTAACACAACTTGCACCTATTGTAAACTGCTGCTGAACCTGTGGACAATAAATTACTTTGAATGAATGACATATCAGCCAATAAACCTACTAACAATATCCTAGCATGTCATTTCTTTTACAGTGCTAGTAGCAGGTTAATTATTTATTACTAAATAATTAGTAACGTCTTTGGTTTAAGTTAAAGAACAATGGTTAAAGCACCTCCTCTTCTGGACTCTGTAAACGCTCTTTCCAATCACACGTACATATTCGTGTGAAATTTACAGGTGTGTAGCCAATCAGAATTGGATGGGATTATGGCTTAACACTACCAGGGGTCAAAGCATACAATAGACACTCTGCCCACCTCCTTCTCTGAGTCCACCAGGATCATGTGAGAAAACAGGTGTACATCATTTAGAGGGGTTGTCAGGTGCAATGCAACTGACACACTAGCCTTTTCTGAAAGTCTTAGTCGCTCCCATGAGCACAGACCCTGAAAAGGAGCCCGACATGTCCAAGAGATAAAATCGTACAAATGGACAAGGCACAGACCACAGCGCCGCCATAATTATGTCCTCTTTTTCAGAGTTGCACCACTGCTGCCACCACAAAACAGCAACTGTCGGCAAAACCCTCATGACAGGACAAAATGGCTGATGTATACTAATGTAGACACTAATAGTGGGACAAGACAATTCTTTTCTCCAGCAGATACTGCAGAAAAGAGAGCATATATCCCACTGAACAAGTCAAGGGAGCCCCCTTTCCTCTTACCAGCACTGGAATCCCAACAGACAATGGTGGTTGTGACAATTGTGAAACAAGTCTACTTCCGCTTTTCCAAACTGAGTCCAAATCTGCTGCACCACCTTGGGGTGTAGCCCCACTTGTCTGTAGGGGCACTCCCTTTGACATGAGGTGGTCGGCCCTGTTTTCCAGACTAGCTGTTTGTCATCAGGGAGAAGGTCGGAAGACAACACAGTAGAGTGAGGGAGCACTATGAGAATGACAATGCACAGGCGGTATTTGATGGTATGCCCCCAGAAAACAGTCAAGGTGTTTGAAATGGCATAATCAGCATACCAAGGGCATAGCAGGGTCAGAGACAATTTAGAAGAGACATGACACTCAATCACATCCTTAATATAACCGTAATGGCAAAGATGGCGGTTTCCGGCTAGAAAGCCAATAGTCTTCTTGAAATAGCCAAACCGAGAAACATATTTCAGCCAATCCTGTGGTTCCACTGACGTAAGGGTCTGTGTTACTTCTACTGCGCATGCGCGGAAGTGGTGACGCATGCGTAATATAAACATAACCAGTTGGGAAAAACGCTTTTAAAACCTTATTTTGGGGCAAAGTTGTCAGATTTTAATCCTGATTCTATTCATGTCAGTTTTTATTTCCCAGTGACCAGTTAAAGTGCAGTTCTGGCTCTCTCCCCATTTATTTAGATTGGAGCATGGTCTTGTTAGTCTGAAATAGCTGCCCTGAAGCGTTGCCAAGATGGATGCCGAGTGGCACGACTTTCCTAAAAGGACTTTGGTGGGGTAGAGCGGTGTACAGTCAGGCAGACGTCTTTGCTCTGAAGACGCATGGTGAATACATGGCATCCACTTGGCTTTCCGAGATTTTCCACAGAAACAAGTGCAGATGACACAAGCCATCAACATGCATGTCTGTAGAGTAGGGCTGGGTGATATGGCCAAAAAGTCGGTATCCGGTACTGTTCCGGTATAAAATATATATGGGTATTTTCTGCTAAGCGGGCTGGGAATGGGGGCAGTTTTAGCAGCCATGTTTTTACTATTTTTAGTAACTTAATTTGTTTCTTATTTTATGATTTTAATTATACTTCATTCTCCATCTTAAGTATCACTCGCTTATTGAATTTACCTCCTTCAGTTCTCTTCACATTCACAGACCTATGGTACAGTACCTCTGCTGCAAACATGCCATTACCAGTACCAGCTCAACTCACCTCACCTCTACTCGACTCGGTTTGGCCGTCCTCCGTCTTCCATTGCAGAAAGTACGTGATTCTGTTCACAGCTGCAGCTGAGCTGCATGTTAAGGAGGCATATTGACGACGTAGCCTATCAAAACAAAACCAACGTGGTAGCTAACAAATAACATCCGACTTGGTGTGTTCACTGTCACCTGGTCCGCTCTTGTAAAACATCCACCATGCAAAACAGACAAGATTACAAGATTCAAACACTCAAGCATGTGCGCGTACTGAATGGTACAAAGATCCAACAGGGACTAGAAGGTTGGTCTGGCTTTTATGGGTGAGTAGAGTGCAGGATGTGGAACAGGTGTGCTTGATTGAATTAATGAGCCCAGGTGAATAGACAGGAGCACCGGTGACCATGCCCACCGGCAGCCTCAGAGCATAAAGGAGGAAACAGAACACAGAGACAGATGCAAAACAAAAACACACCAAGCACACAGCAGACAAACCAAAAGGGTAAAAGAACTCAAAAAGTACACGCATACCACCAAGAAGGCCAGGGTCACAACCGGGGGGTTGTGACACCACTGTGTGCTTCCTGTGAACTAGGAGTTTGAAGGGTTGAAGAAACAGAATGACCACCTGAAGTTCGGGCATTTTAATGTATCAGTTTTTCCCTCAGGGACAAACACCACCTACAGCCCTCCCTCTGCAGGTATCCTTATCTGTGAACACGAAAATGTATGATGTTACTCAACCCAACAGTATTTCTGATAATATATGATGTGGGGACTGACAATAATGTAGGTTGTCCTTCAATAATGGGGGAACTATCACCATTGCTCCCCATTTCAGCTTGTGAACTGCCAGCAGCAGGGCTGTCTGCATACTGGTTGAATTAAGCTTGACTCCCAGATACCTCCCTTCTTGCATGGCTGGGGGGCCCTCTTCACCTAGTTGATCAGCTATCGGCCCAGCTATTACCCTTATTGTACTGTAGAGGGTGGAGTCTGTGTGAGATAGAACGCCCCTGACTCAACACTCTGGCAACTATTACTCAGACAGGAGGAAATAGTGCATTGTTGGGGATGATTTTCATATAGGGATTTGATGCAATACTGAGTATTAATGGCAGCTAGACGGTTCATGAAGGATAACTCACAATTGACAAACAGTGCCTATAGGAGTATGTCAAAAAGTTCAATATTGTGTGTTAGTTTTTGAACAATAATGGCTCAGAGGAATAAGCTATATTGCGCTTTCATAGGTCATTGGTATTGAATCTGGAGCTCCCCTCAGCTTAATGGAACATTATAGTGAGTTCGATCAACTTGTTTATCTGTCTGGCTGCAACTTTACTATTTTGGTTCATTCTGACCACTTTCATAGTGTCACTTTGGTCTGCAGCAGGCTGCTCTTTTCAGTTAAAAAGCTCTAAAAACCCACTGTACAATACCTGCTCAGCACCAAACAGCCAATAGAGATGGCACGCGACTAGCTGGTGGACACAATGGAGCATTTAGCAGTTAAAGAGCCACATTATTTCATCAGAGGTTGGTGGGGCCAAAAACAAAAATAAGAGCTAAAAGAGTGAATATTTCACTCCAAATTAGATATCAGAATGAATGTATCTGCTTGATGTGTAACTAAGCAACTGATTGCTAACAAGTTTGCATATCAATTTTAAAGACTATGATATGTCAATGCTATATTTGTGCATGTAGCCCCAAAAATCAGATATTGCAGGGTTAAATTTTGTTTTTTTGTCAGTAATAACAATCACATAACTCAATAGAATGTAAGTTATATACTCAAATTACGTTTGATCATTGCATTTCTTCTTCTTAGTAAAACATGTTTTTCAAATAAAAAAGAAAGAATGAGGAAACTGGGCGCCAATCCACAAAATGAAACTATGTTACATTTCAGGACACTCAACCATCCTGGCAAAATTCCAACCCAAAAGTACATAATAAAATATCATAAACACTGGTCACTTGTCGTATTCCAACTTATCCATTTCAGTGTTGTTGCTCTTTGTTTAGCTCAGCGGGCAATGCTCAAGACTGTAACATTCTTCTCTGTTAAACCCGTTTATTTCTGTTGACAGCTTTATTATAGCGTTCCACTCATTTGCATAGGTAATCAGCCCATACTTTCAGAACATGTTAAGATTCAAGATGGCAGCCACTAATTGGAAAAGGGAAGGCAATAAAGCAACATTTGAGCTTGAAGTTCCAAATACCTCTCTTTGCGTGGGTCTAATATAGTGAGGTCCCCGCAGCTTGGGACAGATTAACTTGTTTGGTTTTTTGGCCTCAGATGAAACATATGAAGCAGGTTAATTGCCTTGGCCCAGCTGGTAATGGCAGAGAAACCTTCTAAAGCATATAATCTTTTCAAACCCATGGCTGTTCCATAATGCTGACTTCAACTTCAACAGCCAGGAGAGAGAGAGAGAGAGAGAGAGAGAAAGCAGCCTCCTGCTCCACAGCCTTATTGACTTGCTGTGTTTACAACAGTGATATTTACCTGACTAAAGCATCAGAGGAAGAGAAAAATTAATTTGACCATATTCATAACGATCTGGGCTTGTCAAACAGTTGCTATCCTGCTGCATGCACATCCACATCCCTGTGGGTCACTATGTTCAGTCATTTTCAAACTACCAGCTACATAGGGACGGTCACATGAACACCCACACACACACACACACGCGTTTGCTCTGCAGGCCTTGAGTGCACCGCTCATTGTGACACCTGCCGTTGCCGAAATGGAAATTTTAATGAAGTGAGCACGGCAGTGGTTGTCCCCTCAGCCTTCCTGGTGTAGGAGAATGGCAGTTTATCCACTCTGCCCAAAAATGGACCAGTGATTTCATTAGAGATAGAGGCAAAAACTCCAGTCAGCCTCTCCAGCTCTCCTTGTGCCCATACATAGCATGTTAAAGGAGAAGTGAATAAACACTCATTAATAGGGGTGTGCCGAGACTCTTCTCTCCCACATGTGTTCTCTGACATATCGAGAAAAAGTCATACTATTACGAGCATAACGTGATTGTTTAATTAAATTCATAATATTTTTACATGACCTTCACCCTGCTGTGCAATACGATATTGCTCTGCTGATAGTAACATTTTCCCCTTCAGACCATTTGGAAACTGAAACTAACCAACAACACTTCTGATCAGGCAGAAATCCACACAAATATTGATTTCAGCACCTCTGATAATACTATACCACTTAACGTTACCACTGGTCACAAGTGTCTGGACTCACGGCGCGAGATCGGGTTCACTTGATTACCATCACGTCATCCGGCGGTGTCACATTAGCTGGGCTCGCCCCCACTATTTGACATAATTTATTTTTGCCCAGCTTTTTAACTTCCTCCTTCTCTTCTCTTCCCTTTTTCTGTTTCTCCTTTTCTGACTGTCCTGCTTCTGTCAAATTATTACACAGGTATCTGACAGGCCACTTACTTTTAGCTCTTTAAAAATGGTACTGTCACGTGATGTTCTGGATGTCCTTTCAAAAATAGACTTTTTGAGAGGTACATTACGAACCCCTAGATATTCTTGCACGTTGACACAGCAGCTTGATCCAACACCAAAAAGTTGCCAAAGTAGTCATAGTCGTGTCAAGTCAGGATTATTTATGTAGCCCTTCTTCATAAACGGTGCATCTCTATGGACTAGCCTGTAGATCTGGACTAAGTCATGAACAATCAGTCACAAAACAAAGTGATGCAATGCAATGCCATGTGCAAACAAAATATATCTCTGCAAAATAAAACAAAGACAAAGTCCCGATTGGTCCAAAACACAACAGGTCTAGAAAAATGCAGAAAAGCTAGAGACTATGAGTAGAGGCCGTCTGAACAAGCAACAAGCAAAGGGGGAAGTTTAGGGCAACTATGAATGGACTGGGCGTGCAAGAGTTTAAAGTGTTATCAGAGAAAATCATATCACCTTTTTAGTGTCTAAGAGGAAACCCCCCAAATGATGCAGCTATGTCCAGAATACTATCTGCAGTTCAGTTGTAGGGCCTTTAACAAACTCAACATGGTCAAATGGTTTCATTTGGGACGATCTCAAAGTGGTTTTGGGAAAGCTGTTGACAGTGAGATCTGTGGATTATCCAGATATTATCCACTCTTCATACAGTTCCACCTACTCAACCATTTTGGTTGGGTGATCCAACCCCTTCATTTATATCCCTCTTTTTAAATGACTCATTAAAAAACAGTAAAGTTGTGGGACAAAAAAAACAAAACAAAGAGCTAAGACAATAAAATGCTCTGTTGATCTTCAGGGAAATGCAGAGTCAGGTGATAATTACGTGTTTGTGACCTCTTTACAGTACACATAATAATTTTATCCATTGTTATTTTAAACGTGTTTATTTTAGCGGCTTTGACTACTGTACAAATAATTTTTTCCAACACGTTCTCGCTCCCAACTCGTCAGATTGACGCTTGGCCAAGGCCCTTTGGCATTGCTTTTTAACACCCTGGGTACCCCTTTTGCGTCATTAATTGACGTTTAGGGCTCCGCAGTCAAGTTAGCAACGCTTAGCAACAATAAACATGCAGTGTCCGGTTACTTCATGATTAATAACATTAAACTCAAGTGTATCACTGCAAAGTCTTTTATTTGATTTCTTTTATGATTCACTGTCTAGTTAAAATGAGTTCATTGTAGGTCTGAAGAACAAAAGCCCCCCACACACTTCCGTCATTTATTAGACAGATCTTTCTTTTAGGCCTATTTCTCCTATCAACTTTAATAATGGAGACAATTAAAGTCGGAGAGAGTCGGAGAGTCTGTCATCAAGAAACATGTTTTACATAATTTATCATCATTTCTATTCAGTCACATGTGAGGCTAGTCATACCTGTCTTTAGTCAAATAGACAACAATAATACACAGTAAATACATAGCATAAGGAGTCGGACCTGCACTAAAGTCTCTAATGAAGCAAGCAAAGGAAAATAAAGCTGCACATCCAGCCATCTTAATTACTGCATTTGGTGAAAGCAGCCGCCGGCTCCGTGAGTAAACTGCGCTGATGAAAGTATGAATGAAAGCTAAAAGCTAAAAAAAATGTTGCATTGATAAGAATCACATGATGGAATGTGGTGAGTGATCGGTGTCGAGTGATGTGACTTGCATATAAAGTGTATGCAGTAGTGTTAAAATACATCAGAAGAGGAAATAAACAGAAAGCCTAAAACTGAGTGTTGACTTTGATGTAAGTCATTACTTCAATTCCCCTTAAACATTTAGCCTAATGAATCCAAAGACACCATGATCATATTCTGAGTTAATGAATAACGAATTTACAGTCAGAATCAATAAATATAAATGCAGATAATGTAAGCATTGTGCCAGTAGAAATGATCCTGTGAGCAGGACAGTAGCCTATAATTATTCATGTGCAGGTGTTTGTTGAACAGGTAACAGCTACAGAGAGAATCATGCCACTTTGCTCTGATAAAAGTGAGACTTTATTAGTACCAACACAGTGCACATGTGTGCAGACACAAACTCCATCAAAAGTCTCTCCAGCTGTTAGAGCCAACTTACAGCTGATACAGCTGTGATCAGCCGCCACTTCCAAACATATTTCCTTGTTCCTTCTCTCCTGGCTTGGTTTCCTTGGGTCTCTCCACGAATCCCCGGTGGGCGGGACTAAGAAGCAAGGAAAAGAAGCAAGTGAGGGAAACGTGGATGCTTGAGAAGCACCCTGTGTGGCGGAGGACCAAGAAGCCAGGAGAAGGAAGTTTCCATTACACTATATGCCAAGAGACAGTCAGACAGTCAGAGACAAAGCTTTGGCCACTGATTGACAAAGCGTGACGTAAGAAGAGTTCCTGCAGATAACTCTTATAAGCATCACTTGATCTCTTGACCATGTGGTCCTACTGTATATTTTGATTTTGCGGAGACTGATCTAAAACAACAGGTTGGTCTATATATTATACATTAGTCAAGTTAACAAAATGTTGGACAGTTGAACAATAGTCCATTAGCAGTTTAAAAGATCATTTTGTTCTTGTCACACTCCTTGTGAAATCTTACAAGTGTTTCTGTTTCAAGGCTTAAAGGGAACCTATAATGCTTTTTCATATTTTCTGGCATAATGTTACAATGTCAGATGTTCATGTTAAACATGGCGAAAGCTTCAAATAATGAGGTAAAAGTATTTTAAAGAAATCGCTGCGAGCCAAAATCTCAGATATCCCCCTGTTCTGAATGCTCTGTTTTTTCTACTAATGGCTCGGTATGATGTCATTCCAAATTACCCACAAAGGAAAATGCAGCCCTATCCCTGCAGCAACCTGGTAAACAGAAGACAATGGCCAATCAGAAGACAGTGGGCTTTACAGGATAGGGCCTTAAAGAGACAGGAGCATCTACAGCTTGTTTCAGACAGAGTATGAAATGAGGGCCTGCATGAAGTGCCAGTATAAAATGGTATAAATTCTTTTTTTTAATCATGCAAAGCTACCATAGAGGTGGCACATTACTACAATATAGGGATGGAAATGCAGTATAATAGGTCTCCTTTAAGGTTAATTTAATTCTTCAGATGTTGTGCTCTACTTTTAAATTTTGTTTTAAATAAGTGATTTTCAGCTCTTTGAAAATTGTTTCCCTTAATGTCAGGGGACTTAAAATATTCCTCTTTATTAGGAAAACTGATGCCAACATTTTTTTTGTTTTACAAGAAACATAGTCCTGTGATGTAGACAATACGTTCTGGAAAGGTCAGTAGGGGGATTTAGAATTTTTTTCTCATGCCGCTCATCACTCTGCCCTTCTATTTTACAAATTTACTGCTGATATTTTAGAAATTTACATCTCTGAAGATGGCAGGTGGATTATTACAGTTGTAAAGCTAGACAACTCTCTTTTCATAATATTTTATGTAGGCACAATGAGGTAACCCAGGCAAAAGTTATGTTCACTCAGATTTATTCCAAGATAATGGTTTACGCAATAAATATAAAGATGCATTTTTGATTATAGGAGGTGACTTAAGCGGCAGATTTCCAGAAAGAATTTTTACAAAAAACGCAATTCAAGTCCACAACTTATCTGAAAAGCTGTCAGTAACAGATGCATGGTGTTTCTTTAACCCAAGCAGCAAAGAGTTTACTTCGTGTAATACTAGATGTATACAACAGGTTATCTTGCACCCCTTCCAAGCAATACATCTCAAAGGTTTCACACTTCTTGGCTCCTGTATCTGATCATAAACTGATTTCTATACGTTTAGCTGGATCCAGAGAAAGTAAATAAACAATAAACTACGCTGGTACTGGAATCTAAATAATAACTTTCTCAAAGACAAAACATTTCAAGATTCTGTTAAACAAATTGTACACAGTATCTTTAGAAAAGATAAAAAATGTTATTTTTGAATTATTTTAAATTAGGATGCTGCCAAAGGGGCAGCATCAATTAAAAATAATATACTAAAAATAATATTTCAGTACTGAACATAAATAAATGATGGTTTATCTACTGAATTCTATCAGCTCTTTTGGAATGTTACTGAAGCTCCAATTAGGGAAGTGTATAAAGAATGTGTAACAAAATGAGGAAAAGACAACAACAATAAAACAAAGATTAATCAGTTTGATCCCTAAACCAAACAGAGATCCTATGTCTACTGAAAACTGGAGACCAATCACACTTCTAAATGTGGATTATAAATTAGTTGTAATTGTTTTTGCAAGACGTTTCAAAAAAGAAATTTGGAAGAGATTATAAACGAAACCCATGAAACAGGTTTCATGGCCGGTTGACATATTAGTAACAACATAAGCTCAGTTTTAGACTTACTTGACCACTCAGAATATGTGGAATCTCATGTTATTGTTTTTTTCAACTTTTATAAAGCATTTGATACAGTAGAGCCCACATTTATATACAAAGCATTAGAATTATTTGGGTTTGGAGAAAACTTTATATACGTGGTGAAATGATCATACAAGGACATCATTAGCCAGCAGTGTTATGTTATATCCCAATACCGCCAAAATATTTCCAGTAAATAGATCAGTACTTCAAGGCTGTCCAGTTTACCGCTTTTTATTTCTAGTTGTAGCAGATCGAGTTACTCTCATTAAAGATTTTGAATAGTCCAAGTATAAATGGTTTATCCATGTTTGAATGGGAAATTCGAATTACACAACTGGCAGATGATAGTTTTGTTTCTAAAAGATAAATATCAAATGAACCAACTTTACAATTAATTCACAAAATTTCAAAGGCTTAAGGATTACTTCAGAACATTACTATGTTCTTCTACATATAGGAAAATGTCAAATGTTAAGTTTATTTGATATAGATAATGATAGCATTCCAGTGAAAAGGCATTGATGTAACTAAAGACATATTAACCAGACAACAACTTTACTTTTTTCCCAGCCTTAAAAACACAAAAAAATTTATGAATATCTGGCTTCAACGTGACCTGTCTATCTTTGGAAGGGTTCTCTTAACCAAGGTTTAAGGTATATCTAGGTTGGATTATCCTGCTCTTTCAATGTTTGTCCAAGACTCAACATCCATGGAAATCAATACTTACTAATTTTGTTTGGAAAAACAGACACCATCACCTGAAGAAAGACACAGTGTCTCAGTCCAGAAAGGAATGTGGTTTTGAATTATTAAACTTCATTGAACAATACTTAAGTGAAATGGAGTAAGGAATGCCTCAAAGCCCCTATTGGACCTGGTATTTTAATCCTAATAATATCTATTAGGGAGGGCTTTATTTTCACTTGTATTTTAATATTACCAAATTGCCTATGAAATTATTCAAATTTTACCAACAGTCTCTCCTTGCCTGGAAATGATGTTAAATGCTCACTAATCTTAAATGCTAGTCTTTTCGACCACTCAAAGCGCTTTTACACTGCATCTGCATTCACCATTCACACACATTCATTCACT
>JAPMOB010241530.1:0-23523 GCA_029875015.1 Lepomis gibbosus
GATGTAAGCGCTCAAAACAAACTACAGACACAGACGCTGCAACAGGCTTTTACCCGTGGCACACCATATAGCCATAGCTCGCGCAGATGGAAGGAGATTACTTCTGCTGTTGCCAAGCATATCTGCAAAGATATGGTTCCAATCTACACGGTCGAGAAACGCGGGTTTTGTGAGTTGGTGCAAACACTCGATCCGAGATACGAAATGCCCAGCCAAAAACACATTACTAAAGTTGTGTTACCTGAGTTATATGATGCATGTCGGGCCAAAGTGGAGGCAGAGTTTCACAAGGGGATGAATTAACAGACAAATTGCTATATCGTTATGTATATCGTTATAGGGATATCAATTAAATGAGCTATATCGGGATATGAAATTTTGGCCATATCGCCCAGCCCTAACCCAGACCTCTCAGGTCGTCTGGGAAAGGTCTGTTTTCTGTCCCCAGAGTCAAAACTAAACATGGAGAATAACCATTCAGTTTTTATGCTCAATATATCTGAAACAAACTCCCAGAAAACTGCAGGTTTGCTGAAACTGTCGGTTCTTTTAAATTAAGATGTAAGACTTTTCTTTTTACCACTGCCTTTAATTGAATCAAATCTAAGGCTGTAGATTGATATTGTACACTGCACTGTGACTTTTACTGTCCATGCTATACAAATAAACTTGCCTTGCCTTCCATAAGACATTATGACAATTGTTAGGATCACTTACAAACATGCATTAGGCTATAGCAAAGTTCATAAGTCATTATGACCTTTTAATTTCATGTTTTATAACTAATAGTAATACCAGTTTATACCACTGTGCGCCAAGAATCTCCGACCATGTTCCATAGTACATTATAACCATCGACTCAGCCTCGTTATAAATACACTTTAGTCACAATTTAGAATTAGTGACATAAAATGGAATAATAGCTTATAGTAATGTTTATTGTTATATAACATGCCTTTGTTTTTTTATGAACTGTGCTATAGCACCTAACGCATGTTTGTAAACGATTATAACAATTGTTATAATGTCTTATGGGAAGCATTATATCATTTTATAAATGTAAGCACAAGTCATTCTAGCGATGAGCTTCATAGAAAGTGTTACAGAAACTACTTCTGTTATGGACTTTGTTGTAACTTGGAAAAAAGAAAAAAGACAAAAGGGAGAGGGAGAAAGGGGTCTGTGTGTGTGGGGGGGGGATGGGGGGGTCTTTGCCAGCCAACATTCAAACTAGTCTTAAAGCAAAAATGAGACGTGCAGCAACCAGAGGAAGCCTATTAAAGCTTTGGTAATAAAAGACCCACTGTTCATTAGTGGGCTAACACCAAACTGTCCTTTATTCAAGGTTCTGACTCAGGATCCTCACCACAGTCCCCTTCCTACACCCTCACCATAGTTAGGTTGGAGGGATGGAGAGACAAAGGGACACACAGAGGGTTAAGAAGAATATTATTCATTCGGCCCATGTTGTGAATAATTTATCTCCAGGATGAGGAGCAGCTCTGGATCCATAATGAGGCAGAGGCCAGTGTTTGGAAGACTTTGATCTTCCGTAGTCTAAAGACCCCTTATCCTGACATTAAAATCACCAACTAAAAGCTTCAGTGTAACTTTAACTGTCTCTCTACAAACTGTATCTCCCCCGTACACATGCACCCACACTGATAGAGACACCACACCACAACTAAGCACCGGGGATGAGAATCAGCGGCGTTAGCTACGTGGTACACCACAGCTGGATTAGCGCTGTATGCTTCAGCAGCAGCATCATGAGCGCTGGCAGCAGCATCTGAGTGGCAGGAAGAATCAGTCGGGGAATCAGCCTGAGAGACGAGTGCTGAGGCAGTGAGAAGAGCAGCAAAGACAAGGAGGCAGTGAAGAGAGGAAGAGCAAAAGAGAGAGCTCCTCTCAGTCTGCAGTGGTTTGATAAGAGTTATTATTTCATTATCTTTCCCTGGGCCTAGTCCTGAGCTGGCATACACATGTGTGCACAAACACACACACACACATTTACATTTATACATACAGATATGCATAAGCACGCAGAAAAGAGGAGAGAATGCAGATTAAGGACATTTTAATGAGGGGGATAAGGAAAACAGGCCACAGAACACTTATAACAAGTTAGCACTGAAAATGCAAGGGAAACAGTTGTTCCACCTTTTACTACTAGCCCATTTATTTGACTGTGTTTCATCAGTTACACACACACACACACACACAGCACAACATGTGTCTGCAGTCCTTACAAGGAGGTGGTTGCAGCTGTCTGGATGGCATAAAAGTGGCATTTTCTGCTTGCTCAAGCGATCTCTCCTGGACTGCTCAGAGTTTGGTCCTGGGCAAAGGATCAGCTTTTGGAGCAACATTTGTTTTATGTCCCTTTAATGTGGACGTGGTGGACTGATGTTGTCACAGTACCAGAATTCTGACTTTCATATAATCAACTACTATGACACCAAGATATTTCTCTCTATTTTTTTAATATTTAAAACTGAAGTTAGGTTGACAACAGTTGATTACCCATGGTAGTCAGCACTGTAAGCAAATTTCATTTTTCACTTCTGTCATCAGCTTAGTCGACCAGTTTAGGAGGACCTGGATTCAGTTCAAAGTGTGGTGGGCTGTTTGATGTTAGCAGCATATCCTCAGTGGGATGTTTGTCCCCATTAGAGATTTATTTGTCCCGCTGTTTGGCATGGAGCCAAGCAGAAGCTGCAGGATTGTTTTCTTAAAGCTCCAAACCACCATCACTTTCATGCTTGGAATGCACACGATACACACCACAAGAATGGGGTGGGTGGCAGTGTAAATTCATAATACATTGGGGTTTTGATCATTAAAATTTAAGTTTCATTCCCTACCTTTTACCCCACATTAATAAAATTCAATGTAACTTGAAAAAAGTATCCAGAGGTTTTTTTCCAAAGTGTGCTGTGGAATATAAATATGACCAAAGACTAGAATCATTGGATAACGGAAAAGTCAGGGGTCGAAAAAAGGACACATCAAGATCATGCCAGTCACCTGCAGCAGCTGACAGACCAGTGACAGGCGAGGACCACACTCTTGACATGTTCAGGGTATGTCAAAACAAAGGTATGACAACAGATGTGGATTCAATGATGCATGCTACGAATCTGCACCGACAGGTGACGAAACACGTGCACACACAAATACACAAACACATACATACACGGCACTACCAACAGGGAAAATTGTAAATGCAAATGCAAGTAGCTGTTTCCTTACTGGACATAACTTGTCAAACAGCTGGCAAACACACAGTGAAGACATATTCTGTTTCTCTTCCATGTGTGTTTTCTCAGATCTAGTTTCTCCACTTCCTACAACTTCTTTCTTCCACATACAGTAAGATGTAAGACTAGGAAGAAATGTGAGTAGGGAGGATTAAAAAAAACACACATTTTGTGAAATAAGACATACCTTCGACTCAAGCTTCCTCTGAAACTATGGCAGTGAATGATGACAATGCACAGCTGGATCAGCTGTCAGTGACTGTGTGTTCGCACAGATAAATGTGATGTACTGTCAAAACAGATTGGAGAGTTAGCGCTGTTTCTTTCAGTCATGTCCTCCCACATGAAAAGAGGTAGCCCTCTAGAAACTACTGGTGTTGACCAGAACAGGGTGAAAATTGGTTCTGGTCATTCACAGTTCATTTTTTAAATGATTTTAAGTAGCTGATGAATCAGAAAACAAATAAAATATGAAGAAACAGAAATAATATGGGCTGTTATTTGGCCTGTTCTGGTGGCCCCACTGAATCAGCTGCTTGACAGAGATTGACCGTGTCCACTTCCACATAGGCTGATCTTGCTCAACCATCCTCTGGAAAGCCTCCTCACTTAAAGCTCCTCCAAGAAGAATAAGAGGCTTGGGAAATCCTTAGTGACGGTAGACCTGATTAATTTCTGAATCACACAAGGATAGTGGATGAAGCGGATATGAAGCGGTCAAGGATGATGTGCTATCAGCTAAATAAGCTCACTTCGTGCTTAAGTGGTGAGAATACTTTAATAGAGCAGAAATGGGGCAAAGAAGTGGATAGCCAGGGTGGAGGCTGGCCTCATCACAAAACAATTGTGCTTGAAAGACAAGGTGGATGTGTGGCCGTGCCACACATATGGGTGGACTTATTGAAGACAGGCATGTAATAACAGGAAAAGAGCACAGTTGAGAGCAGGCTGTGCGAATGATACAGTAATGGCTTTGACATTTTTGCAACACCAATGTTAGGTAGCTCTACATAGTGCCTGGTACAAAGGGGTGAGAAGCTGAGACAAGAGAGGAAGAAACTTTAAATGCTCGCCTTATATGAAAACTGCAGTGTGATTATACTAAAAATGCTCAGAGGATGAAGAGTAATTGTTCAAATAGTTTTGTCTCTTTAATTCAGTATGTGCTTTACTGTCCTTTCTAGTGTGACCTGCCTCCCTCTCTGTTTTCCCTGGGGCAGGTGGAGCTTAGGGGAGGTGGCGCTGGTGGTGCTTGGCAGGAAACATGCACAACCCTTCATACTTCATTAGTGTTTGCTCCCTACCTTTTTATTATCCATCCCATCCTATTCCACTGCCACCCCAGCCTCATTTATGGCAAGGGTCTCCTGGGGAATTAGTTCTCCCTCAGGGTGGTCCAACAAAGGAAAAGGTGTTTGTGTGTAAGAGGAAACGTTTGAGCATGACCATGCACCTGAGCAATACAGCAGTATTGCAGAATGTTGAAGCACATACATTTGGTGTTTCCAAGGCTCCTCACCATCCCTTAAATATCATGTCTTTCCTCTTCTGCATTTTTCCATCTCTCATTGGGAGTGCATTTTAAGTCAAAGGTATGAAAGGCATGAAGGCTGTGAAGCTTGGAATTCCTCTCTCAACCACTCCAACACAAGCACTTCACTTTTACAGTTTGATCTTCTGGATAAAATTATTAAAATATAAAATATTTTAAAGCATTCATACACATACAGTACACAAAAGCACACATCGAAAGAAGATAAGCTGCAAATGCACCTAATGTGGATACTTCGAACACCCTCTCTACCCTGATAAAAGCAGCAGGTGTATACACACACACACACACACACACACCACACTAACCAGTGTGCGTGTCTGTGTCTATATGTGTGTGTGCGCGCGCATTGATGTGCTGAATTAGAAGCACTTAGACAACCACAGCTGACGTAACAGCAGCTTGGTATGGGGTCACGACATTACATAAGTAATGTCAAAACATGATGATATTTAAGATAATGTAATAAAAATAAATCATACAAAAGGTCAATGAAAAGTTTTGTCTTTTTAAAAAATTCAATGACAATTTTCTTTATAAATTGCAGATAGTCTTGACCTGCTGATAGTTCTATTCCTCACTCAATTTCCCGGATAAACAAGTTTTTTAGGGTAAATCTAAAAAGGAAATACATATTCACAAAGGTCATTATGTATCTATGTATGTGTGGAAATCAAATTTATACAAGCAAATTGAGTAGAAATTCACCTGCTATCTTATACTGATTGGATCAAATCAAACAGTTTCTTGACCTAACTGAGCTTGCAAACGCTTACAATTGAATGAATGTCTCTACACCAGAGACATGGAAGGGAAGTATTTTCTCACAAAGGCAGATAATGCACGCTATTCCCCAGTCCCACTCTTACTATAAGTGCTTTATTCCCAAACACAGCTAAAGCCAAAGCAACATCTCATGGTAGTAAAATGGGAAAACTGCAAATGGTTTGTACCCACAACTTTCCCAGTGCTTCTAACCATGGGAAGAGGCTAAAGACGCTAACATTTAAAGAGCAGAAAATAATCCCACCACTTGTCTCTGTGCCCGAGGAGAAAGTGGTCATGTTAGCCTCTCCATCACATCCACTTAGTGCAAAACATTTCCCATAGTCCCTCCAGGAAAACCAAACACCCACAATGTAATTACAATGGGAGGAAAGTCATGGTCAGAAAACAAATGTTTACTTGCCGTATTAGGTGACCGTCACCCGGGATGCATTATGCTGGCCATAACTACGGAACACAAAGAATTTAAATGAACTATTCAGTAGGTTGTTTTTAGCAGCTAGTACCTAAACTGTGGGACTCAAGCCAAGGCCTTGTCACTAAGATAGATCTGTGATGACTGTACAGACCAAGGAGGCTTTGCCCACAAGAAACAAAAGCAGACACACAGGGAAGATCAAGGATCAGAGCAATAATGGAGAGGAGAGAGAGAGCTGTGAGGGAGGGACGAACGCGAAGCCGAACAGATTGAAAGTGTCAGCGCCCCACTTTACAGCAGATGGGGATTTCACGATGCACAGCTCTCTTCTCGTTCTCTATTTACTATTCTCCCACTTAGGCTTAGCGAGAAGCAACTCTTTAGTGAGACTGTCATGGCTCTTGTCTAAATACATTCATATTCTGCTGCACAAACAAGTGCAACACAATTCAGTACAGTGATATGAATTCATCAGCAGCAATATATGGTTACTTCTGTGTCTATAAGAATAAATATAAGCAGGCGCAATATATGTTCTTCAAGCTACAGAAACCAGAGGCATTAGAGTGTAATTGGCTGGATATGCACACACATTCTACTTTCTCCATCCTCAAGGACTGCTGTGGGTTCCAGCGTAGATCACCCAGCTTGCTAATGAGGGAGAAAACTAATATTTGGAGTGCATTAATATTGTTGATCTGAGGTGGCGCTGAGGCTAAGCACACCAGCCAATGCTTGTTTGTGAAATATGCTGGTGTTTGTGCATTGGAAATGCTGTGGCGGCCAGGCAGAGAGCATCACTACTGAACCCTGCAGATCCGCTCGTACACACTCAACAGCAATCCATCCTGAATCCTCCATTACTCGTACTGTATGTGTGCCGACGCACATAGTGTCGAACACGCAGACATACGTTACACACACACACACACACAAGTACAACCAGATGCTCACTGCCAGAGTGGGAAAATGAAACTGAACCAATTTACATGTTTTTTTTATACATATCATCATGCGTCTCTTTCTTTTTTACAGTGATGAAGTGAACTCTCACATATGACACATATAATGTATGCCACACACATAATGAGTCTGGTCTTTCAAACTATTGTCTTTTCATTTACAGTTTTTATTTATAAAATACTTCTATTTCTTAAAACAAGATTTATAAATAGATCCTACTGGATTTTTGCAGTGCAAACATTCTGTAGTTTTACAATTTGCTTTTTTTATTACTGAACTTTGAAGAACCCGTGCTTATCTGTAGTATCACCTTTCTCATACTCCACACTGAACTTTATGAATCAGGTGTTAAACAGCATTTTTTCAGTCCATTTTAGCAACAAACCAATTTTGCTTGTATGACTGGGAATCTAAAGAGA
Source organism: Lepomis gibbosus (assembly GCA_029875015.1). Classification (NCBI taxonomy): domain Eukaryota; kingdom Metazoa; phylum Chordata; class Actinopteri; order Centrarchiformes; family Centrarchidae; genus Lepomis; species Lepomis gibbosus. Next base: position 7,399 of record JAPMOB010241530.1, read on the forward strand.
TCCCCTTTGATTAAAAACATTAAACATGACTACACTCTAGCACTTTCCGTGTGCAATAGATTATTGTCATTATCTTAGAATTATAATTACACTCACATGAGACATGGGTTAGCTTTTCTACAACTAAGTACAGCTGTGATAGGCAACATGGCAGTGGAGTTGCTGATAATCTGTAGGAAATTTGGCCTGAGGTCACTAGGGCGAATCCAGAAGAATACATGGGATGTCGCTTACATTTATTTCTAGCTCCAACTGTGTGGTCTGCAGTGTTATGGGGAATCTGCTGAGGGAGCAAGAGGAAGGGATAGTGCATTTGCAGTGTTGAGCCATAGATATTACTCCCTTGCCCGAAGAGTAAATGTTTGTGACTCAATTGTAACACAATTTCTAATGATGCTTTCTCTTCTAACAGGAGACCGCAGATGACATGCTGATCCCATTGTCTCCTTGTCTCAATCACTGGCATGTCACTGAGGCCAGTGCCAGGTCATTTATCTTGTGCCTGCGCCAAAGCAAAGGTGACAGGGATGACACCATAACAAGGATGACTCACCCTCTCAAGCTTGGCATAAAATCATCAGCCATTTGCATTTGTCAGCCCTTGGTTAATTTGTTTTGACTGGTGAAAAAAAAAAAGTTGTGTGAAAAACGTAATTGTCTCCTGCTGTTTTTTTGTTTTGTTTTTTTTGGTCCATCCAGTTCCTGGTGGACAGTGTGTCTCTATTAATAACAGTTATTTCAGCTCTCTTACCTCTCTGGACTGCCTGATTAAAAAATGAAATGAAAATTCTAATGAAGCTGATATCTCTCTGACCAGCAAAATTTCCCTAGCGTGTTAAGGAGGCCAAATGAGGCCCAGTCCCTAAACTACTTTAACCCCCCACCCATCCTACACACATACACACACTCCCGATGCCAGATAGTCCAATACTTCACTATCTCACCAGAGCCATCCTGGCAACCACAGCTTTTATACAGATTGTATCTCCGGCGCAGCAGTGTCAAGCTGCATCAAGGTCTGGTGCAGGCATTAGCACATGTGGCTAACCAGGGAGGCTGCAGATTGAATTACTACTCTGCCTCATGTGGGCAGAATGAGCAGAAACACATGTGTCGCTGTCGCTGATTTAATGAGGACATTAAGCACATCAGCACACTCACCATAACGTGTCTGCACAGACATCTGCATGTTGTCGAAATAAGGAAACCTCCTACTGGAACCATTACATCTCATTCGTTTTTTTTTCCTTTCTTAGAGGCGATGTCGGTTTAAGGTCAAGATCTCTGGAAAGATCAGCACTAGGTCGTTGTTTTGGAACAACATGTTTCCCCATCTACACTAAAATGTTTGCCTGTTGTTTTCAGATTGAGAGTACATTTTGGGATGTTAAAAAGCTAGTCCTGTGGCGGCAATGCCAAAATGTTAAAGTAAAGACATATCTTCAATTTTAGTCTGCTTACCTGGGGAAACAAGCCTTTCTCACTGTCTTTTGCACAGGCTGATGATGGACTAAGATGTAAGGTAGGTGTATGGACATGCTATCCCAGCAAAGGATTATCAGTATTTCCTATTAACTCTGTAAAACTGTAACTGTCCTGTAAGGTCTAACATGCACCAACAAAGTGAGTGCTACACACTAACATCAGGGGCAAGAGGCAAAGGGAGCAGTTAGCACAATAGCATCTTAGCTAGCAAGCGTTCAGTTGGCCCAAATCAATAGTTATTTACTCCCTCCAACTGGCTGGAGACAAGAAAGAGAGAGATAGAGAAAGAGAGAGAGAGGGAATACATGTGTGAGTGAAAGAGAGATGGTGGGTAACGAGGCAATCAATTTCAGTTGTAACAAAAAGAAAAACTCCAAATGCTGCAAGGAAATGAGAAAATATCTGAACTAAGAAGCAACTAATAAACGTCAAACCATGTGTTCTTTTATAATCACTCCATCCATCTTTCTCCGTATGCTGCATATACTGTGTGGTAGGCAAGCAGCTAGGTGGAAATCAGGCAAAACCTGGTATCTGGACCTGGGTGATTCTGCCTGGTGATAGGCTGCTTTACAGAAGAATGCCAGTGTTATTCACTAAAGCAAATAATGCGAGAATGAATGAGGACAGATATCATCTAAAGGTCTGTCGGCATGAATATGTGTGTGCTGAGTGGGACTGTATCAGCGAGCGTGCTCAAAAACCTGTGTGGAGAAGTGTGTTAGAAAGGTGAAGAGTTGTACAAATGAGGAACCGTATTGGCAAGCCTGGACCGAGAGAGAGGGAGATGGTGAGGGCAAGGAGATAAGAGAGCCACAGCAAACAGCAAGTCAGACCAAGTAATGGAAAAAGGAGGGGTTGAAGAGAGAGAGACTGAGAAAGATACAGGGGCAGCATTAACACCTGGAAGTAATTCTGAGAGGAAAAGCTGTCTAGCCCTGACATACAGCCCAACAGTTGTGAAGCTTGAACTAGTGTTGCTGTGCCGTGCTTGGCTGTAAAGGCTCAGACAGAGACAGCACGGACAGACATTAGAGGTCACATCCCATCCTACAACACCAGCCTGTAATTGAATCTAAATTAAAGCCAGTGTTCAAATAATCCATTCCACAGATCATTGCTGAGTATGTTACAACCAAAGCCCGAACTCTGTGCTGTACAGTACATTAAAACCCTTCATTACCATGAATAAATCGCCTAACAAGATATGAAGTGCCACTCCACATTGGATTCTCCTCTATACAAGGAGAGCCCAATGTACTCTGGGATATGGAGGGAGAGAGAGAAAGGGGAGTGAGAGAAGGAGAGACAGACGAGATAGTCCAATCACTGTCAGTGACCATGAATTATACATGAGTTGTAGTTTTAACACTGTCTGCTCACTTCCCCGCTTTGTCACTATTAAATATTCACACCAACATCTCCGTAGGCCATTGTTAATTACTCATCACAACAACAAAAGGTCTCATCCGGAAATTGCCAATGCCAACCTCTATTAGTATGTGTATGAAGCGTACAGATAGCACTATCAGATCAGATGGGTGGCTGCATGTCTTCCGCTTTCTTGGCAGCGACTGTCTGGGATTTTTGCCATAAAGTATGTCATGGTACACATGGTATATTGGCGGACTTACTAAACATTTCCTATTTTAGTGAATTGAAAATCTCAAGTAATACCTCTAAACTGGCAAAGGTAGACAAAGTTTTGATGCACACCCTCCTAGTTTCAGCCCTAGTGAGCAGTGAACACACTGTATTTTGGCAGGCAAATATTCAAAAAGGTTGTGGAAGAACAATGAGAAGTTTTTGAGATGCTAAAGAGTCAAATGGCATTGTTCAGGTTTACTACTGGACCTCACTAAAGTTAGGCAACTGCCAAAATGCAACACAGCTAAATACTGAATGTTTGGATTAAAGGATCAGTTCACAAAAAAAAAAATCTAATTTAATTTTTAATATCACTTACCCCTAGTGCAGATAGGGTTCATGTACCAGTGTTTTAAGATTTTTGTCTCAGAAACTTCTGCCAACCCAATACAACAGAATTTATTTATTTATTTATTTATTTATTATTTATTATTATTTATTATTATACACATTAATGAAGTGAAATGAAAACCGTAATCCACTCTATTTTTCAGCTACAAATGTGTGGTCAGGCACTCGAGACCTATGACTGGCTGTCAGTACTATTTCTTAAATGATAAATTCAGTTTAGTGGCCTGGTGAAAATACTGTAGTCAAATTTGCTTTTGCATTAGATGTATAAATATCCAAGTAGAACTACAGATGTCATAATGCACATACTGTAAACATAGAATTTATGGGCAGACTGGTTATGTCTGGTAACTTGCTATCTAGCTGCAGGAACAGCATTTCTTCCCTTTACCCATCCAGCAATATCAGACAGGAGACAGAAAATAACACCTGAATACTGACAAATATGCTTTGAAAAAAAAATGTTTTTCACCAAGGGAGAGAACAAAGTGAGCAGGCAACAAGAGTTTTGCCCCCAGAAGCTGAAATGTACACACTTTAATCCTGAGCTAAGCGCCATCACACAGAAACCTTGATCTGTGTGGCTTTACTCTACTGGCCTGGCTAACAAGGCTTCAGGGACATGCTGGAAAGTCACATGGCAGAAATGCCTCTTAAAAATCTGTATTTTGTCACACCCAGTGCTGTAAGTGTATCTACACATGTAAATTTGAATTTACACAAATGTATAATAATGTTTAATAGGCCTAGTGGTTCCATTTCTCCAGTTAGCCGCTGACCAAAGTGAAGGAACGTGTGAGTGTGCGTGTGTGTTGAGCATGGTAGCAGTCGGGAGGAGGCTGGGAGGTGGGGTGGGGGGTAGATGGTGTAAACACGCCAGCCTACATGGAATGGGCTAATATCCAGTTTGTTCCCTCTCGCCTCAGCTCCACGGTGGCTGCAACGCAATTTCTTCCAATTGACCTCCCTGCCACTGGCACAATCACTCTCCACCGGAGACACAACAGCTCTGGAATACGGAGCAGCCAGCAGCGCAGTCCTGACGCTGGAGGAGCCAGCACTGAAAGGAGGTGGGGATTGAACCAACCATGAGGCGGAAATGAGATGAATTAGAGAGTGAGAAGGAGGAGGCACAGGGAGGTGAAAGAGTACATTTATTCCGTGGGGTAGTGGCAGTGACAAAGCACAAGCATTTAGAGATCATCTAAGAAGGAAATTAGAGGTATTACAGCCAGCCCTGGTTGTTTCTGTGCTTTCTTTCAGTCTGACTTTTAGTTGTTTTGGTCTGAATGGCATTAATGAAACTGTAGAACTATAAGGCAACAGACAGAAAAACACATAAAAGGCAAACGTTAGCTGAAAACTTCTAGGTCAATGATACCAACATTATGACAAGTATTAAGAGAGATTGATTCTGTCAGTATACAAATGTCTATAAGTAACATTGCAATAATACAAACATGAGGGAATCGCCCAAAGGCCAGAAACTAGATTTATGAGAGTAATAGTCCAGCCAAAGGCTAAAAGGCTTTATAACGGCAAAGATTTCCAATAAAAGTGAGGTTGGAGCACCCTAAGAGCAGCACTCTCAAGTAATAGGATTAGTAGAAGTCAAGAGCATGGCCATCTTAACTCTTTATGCTGCAGAAATCGCTGAGAAACATCTCTGCCACAGCCAATACAGCTGTGCTGATGGTGCAAGAAAAATCCTGAACCTGCTCCATGACGCTGGGCTTCAAACTCAAACACACACACACACACATACCTCTTGTCTGCCATACAGATGAACAACAGAAAGCAAGTGCTCAGTGTGATTTGCAACACTCCACTCACGTCCTGCTCAGCTAGGGAGAAACCAAGGAAGAACTGATGGACTAGAGTTCAAGTGATGTAAAGGGATAGTTGAAAATGAGTAATATGTGGAGTAATGAATTGATGGCTCCCGGCTTATCTCTGATTCTCACTCCATTCAACACAAACTGCTGAGTGCGCCATGTTTCCTCTAGCACTTTTCTCTCCCCGACACTCCCTAACCACCACCACCCCACCTCGCCCATGGTAAGTCTCTGTTCTTCTCATTTCTTTAAATGTTAAATGAAATTAGTGCAATGCATCAGTGAGTTCATTTTTCCCACTGAAAATCACTTGGTAATCTGCTCTGCACATGAAAGGAAGGCGCCAGGGCACCTGAAGGTCGACCACATCTCTGTGCTCACCATGCACTTCCCTTTTTCAAACATAGGAGTAAAATCATTGATTTTTTTGTCCACCTCCCTCTTCTGTATACCCCCCTGCAGACTTATTCCTGTGTTCTCTCTCTCTTTATCTCACTCCCTCTCTCTCTATGTGCTGCTCAGCTGAATTTGTAAGAGGCAGTGTGTTGGGCTCTCCATTAAACTCAGTGAGCCAGCACATGAGCAGGGCATCCCCTCTGTGCCAGTGTTTATGTGAGTGTATGTGTGGAAGAATGTTGGCATATTTGTGTATGTGCACACAAAGGTATGTTTGCACATACATGTGCCTGCATGTACACGTGGGACACGCTGCTGTTTTCCTCTCTGTCCTGTGAGTATGCTTAAGTGCAGCCTGCTTCTTTACCCACAATGCCTAGTAAGCTCATTTCTGCACCTTTGCCATACTCCCTAATGGCATGATGGGCCTTTCAGTTCCAAGATCTGGCTGTTTAAATCACCACGCCAGACTCCCTGTGTACTAAAAAGAGCATCCCCTTAGCTTTCTGGGAGTATTGACAATGCTGACGGCTCTTTGCTTCTTCCTCCTACAGAGACAGACAACTCTGCTGTGGAAGTGGTAACCACCACAGGGAATTGAGCTGCAGGAGAATGGAGCAGAGGAGAGCAAAGATGGGTGGAACTGTGCAGAGATTTAATTCACCTCTGAGGGGATGGCAGCTTAATGTATATAAATGCACTTTAACTAGAGGAATGAGGGGAGAAAGGCAGCTGTTGAATGAGGGATCACCATGGCTATCTCAAAGCTAAGGAGTAGAGACATAATACAACATAATTCAGTTACTATCCAGTATAAATGTACAGCCCCAAAGTTTAAGATGGCACACGCTTGCTGTTTGCTGCTGTTTGCTGCTGCTGCTGCAGCTGCTTCAGCTGCTGCAGGGGTTATAAAGACTTTTTGGTAAAGTCTATGCATTGTTTGCTTTGAGCGTGTGTTGGATAAAATGTAAAGGTATTTTAACAAGATCAGGTCATAAACTAAGAATGACTTTGTTTCTGTGGAGTAGCTCAGCAGTGATGACACTCAGGCAGGGGGTGGTGGCTCTGTGGCCCTCTGTCTCTCTGCCCAGTCAGTCTGCCTTGTGATGCCCAGACAGCGCTCACCGCCAAAAGGCTAAGTCTCCAAAAGGCAAAGTCTACCCTGACCACCTACTGTCCTCACATCCCGTTTGGCTTTCCCCTCGCTCTTCATGAGGCCTACGTCTACAAAGTTTGGTTTCATCCACATCATGCAGACAGCTAGCCACTGTCCCCAGCTACGGACTCCGGAGTGTCAGATCTGGGGCATGCTATGACACTCGGGGCTGGCTTTCATCCCACCATCACACACTGACACTTTGTTCACTGTCACACTTTGCCAGGACGTGCTAAGAAAATAAAACTATGGCTGTTCAGTCGCTGCTCACCCAATGTGCAAACAGACACACATATGTAGACAGAAATACACTCTCACACATGCAGATGCACACACACATACCCCTCCGTCTGTAAACTACTCAGCTAGAAGACTACTGTGTCAGCTATTGCGCAGTGGGAGAGGGAGGCAAAAAGATAGACAGAGACAGAAAGAGAAAATAAGCTCAGATAAAGAATTGAATATGTAGGAGAGAATTCATGAGAAAGGCAGCATGAAAGATGCACGGCGACATGGAGGAATATAAAGAACAAGAATAGAGGGAGAGCTCCGAAATAGACAGAAAGATTGACAGACAAGGGGAAAAGAAGAATGGGAAGGACGGAGAAAAAAACAGATCAGTCATTGCATTTGGCATTCTTCTCTCTGTCCTGCCTGTGTCTTGTCCAGCTACTCAACTGTGCAGCCTAGCTATTCGAAAGCTTCTCACATAACCTTTCGCTTTGGGCTCCAACATTATCTTTCACTTCCTCCCACTTCATCGTACTCTCTCTGTCTCTCTGTCTCTCTGTCTCTTAACCCCCTACTGGCACCTCAGCTCCTCGGTGTGCGACTGTCCAACAACACTTCTGGATAAACAAGAGGAAGGTTTCTGCAAGTGGGAGTGCTTTCACATCTCCTCGCTCTTCTTTTTCTGTTCCCAAAGTTGGGTTACATGGGTGGACACATTTGAATATAATGCAATATATAGACAAATTAATAATACTATTAATAATACTAACTATACTTTCCTAAATGCTAATCATGCATAAACATCCAGTGCTCCTGTCCACCCATTTCTCAATCCCACTATAACCCCATCCAGCAACATCCCTCAACAACTAATGAAGCAGCGAAAGAACACTCCTGCGTTATAAAAGGCATGGGGTGAGTTTAATTAAACAATACTAATGAGCAACTAATTAAAAGCTTTCCGATCAAAACAAGTCAGTAATTACCTGGAGCAGAGATGGATAATGAGCACACTACAATCACGGGCAGACAGGCAAACCCATGGAGACCTGAGTAGATCAATTCCCTTAGTATTAATGGCCACTCTCTTTTCTCTGTCTTCCTCTCCCCTATGTCTTTCTCCACTTCAACTCTTTCAATATGTCACACCGTAGAGAGGATGAGTAAGGGTTGACACGAAGCCTAGAAAGGAGCTCTTGAGGAAACATTGTAGCTTGAGTGTTGACAGAAACATGCTTCTTATGCCAATACCACTCACTCACTGCCTCTGTCTCACACAAACTTGCTCTATCTATTGATTCTAATACCCATGTCTTGTTCTTTAGTGGTTTGTCTGGTCTCACATTTTCTTTCTGAATGGCAAGTACCCGTTTGGAGGGAACCTCTCTGGACTGATTCTTTACAGTGACGCAATGGTCTTCACATTCTGTCCACACTGACAGGTACGGTAGGTGTCTGTGACTGACTTCTCGTTATGGAATTCCAGGAAAATCCATGACTTGGCTGACAGGATTACTGTCTCAGAGACTGGAGGAGTCAACACATCTAAACCACTCTCATGCCATGGGATACAACAATGGCAGACCTCATGCTCTATCCATGCAGGACAGCTCAGGAAGAAGCGATGGAATGGCAGGTAAGAGGAGGGAAGGATGAAAGGGAATGATATGAGTATGAAATTCTACTGATAGACAAAGAAGCCCAGAGGCCTGTTAGATAAGACACGAAGACAGAAGAGGGTGAAGAAAAGAAGAAAGGAGGAAGATGGAAGACAAAAGCGATCAAAATGCGGTTGGACACAGGAATATGATGAATGGCCAGAAAGAATAAGGCAGGACAAGGGGGATATGCAGAGATAGATCCAGCGACGGGCAGGAAAGAGATAAATAGATGGATAGATAGCAAATGCCCTTGGCATTTTTCTTTCTTTTGATCCTCTCCTCGCAACTAAAAAGATTATCAGTTTCTCAGAAACGCCTCAGTCAACAGGGAACAGTCAGCATCATCTGTTTCCTCTTGTCTTTTTTTTCTCTCAGGCAACTCCACAGAATGATTTTGAACGTGTTATTTCTAAATCTCTATACAACTAATATGAGGGGACAGTGGTGTATTACAAAATATCTGTCATGCTAAGACAGCCAATACTATCATGTTATTTACTAGGGATGGTAATTTCTCGGCACCTCACGATTTGATTTGATTAGGATTCAGAGGGCTGCTATGTGATTATAAAATGATTATCGATGCATCATTTTTTTCTACACAGGATCTCTGGATAATTAGTAAGAAAATCCAAAAGAAACAGCGCCTTATTAGCTTAGAAGGACTAGTTTGCATCCATAATTTACTTCATTAACCTCAGCTCCATGGTCATCCCCTTCATTTCTTTAACAACCAGTTGTCAGACTCCTCTGAAAACTGAAATATAATTATCAGGATGTACAGTATGTATACAGGACAGAGCTGCACACCAGTTTAATCTAACCTTGTACCTGATGTTCTCAACCCTAGACAAGTAGTTAAGTAAGTACTAATGACATACAGCTGAGCTAATTAATATTACTTCATTACTACTACTTTAGCAAATGTTACCTAACAGCTATAAAATGTTCTGTAAAGAGATGTAAGCTAGCTTCACTATTCCAGCAGCTGGGGAAACAACTACCACTTTTATAAACGGACACACTGTTAACGACACTGCACACTTACTGCCAGGCTGAAACTTACTGCTAATATTTTTCTCCACTAACTTTCACCATCATGTTCTGCCGCTCGCTCTCTCTCATTCGCTCGGCCACACACACAGGATACTCAGGGAGCTAGCCAACCATAGAGTGTCACCATACTCGTACATTGTGCGAGTTAAAATCATTATCTGCCCATTGAAAATAATGATTGTGTGACATTTAAGTAGGGTGATTATTCATTCCGCAGGGTTGTGTGTGTAATGCTTCTATGTTATGTGTGCGCCACAGATGGTCCAGACGCTGCATTTCCGCGAGTTCAGCCTTTTGCATTCCATCAATATTACATTATCAATTACCATTTAAATAATCGATTTCTTATGATCGACATCTGTTAATCGATTCATAATCTTCCATGTCCTCATCGCGATGCATCTAAGAATCGATGTTTTCACCGACCCCTATTATTTACAGTAATAAAAATATATGAAAGGTATTCTTAATGAAAAAAACATACACAGTACATAGTAATTAAAAATTCAATACTTCTGAGTCAACCAGGAATATTGGTATCCTTGATGTATTTTAAGCAATTTGGCATGACCTATGCACTGCAGCACACACGTACAAAGCTTGTGGAGTTTATTTCTCCATCCTCCTTGCACTACTCACCCTGGATGTGTGAACCATTTAACCAGGTGGGCAGATCAAAAAAGTACCTGCTGTGGGCTATTACTGCATCTCAGCCAATACACATTACACTTATTGTACCATATATTTTAGCTGAAATATTAACCAAAACAAATTAATAAAATAGATACACATAGATAAAAAAGCAAGGTCCATGTAAAGTCAACTTTTTATTTTAAAAATCTGATTATTATTGATCAAGACAGTGCTTTATTATTGATGAGATAATCGATTCCAAACAATTTGTGCCTTTATTTCTAAATAATTTGAAGGAGAGTTTCATTGTTTTATTTATTGTTCCAACTACGCACCCAAAGAGCATGAGTGGCATGCTAATTAGCCAGCTAATACTGAGGCCTTCTGTAGATTGATGAGACTTGCTGATGAAGCTCAAATGATGGAATCATATGGTGAGGCATGGGAAACTGCATATCCCATAAATGCTATACTGATTGACTAGAAGTGGGGGTGATAGAGACGCAGTGCATAAGACATGTGCCTTTGGTGTGGGATTCACACTGTCAAACATCCAACAATGGGTCCTTGAGCAAGACTTTTAACCCCTAGCTGCTCCAGGGGCATGCGACCTCTGCAAAAGCAATTGTAAGTGGCTTTGGATAAATGCCTCAGCTAAATGAGTAAATGTAATGTAAATGGAAGCAAGTTTCCATTTAAATGTGGGTTAAAAACCCACATTTTTCTATTTATATAATTTTTTGTCCAGAGCTGAATAAAATGTTCCTGATGTCCAAGCATCTCAGACGCAATGACCTCCCAATGCAGACGAAATGTCAAATTGTTGGAGCTCTACGCCTGCAGGTGATACTACAACCCAATCTCACTCCACCAGAAACAGGTGTGAAGGGACAAGGTTACGTTCAGCCTTTTTTGAATGTCAAACACTCAAAATGCAAAAAGAATTCATTTAGTGGATTTTGCCAAACCAGTGCACACAATCCTAAGCCAGTTATCTTCGCTTGAGTGGTCAGGTACTAAGTACTGTATTAATACAGTATAGCAAAGATTCTGATGACAGGTCTTGAGGTTGATGAACTTTAACAAACCACAAATTCTTTATGGACTGGCTTGTAAATGGACAATGGATTAGCGTCAGTCCATGTTAACACTACGCAAGAATGTGAGCATACAAATTGGCTTGCCCATCCTGCCTTAGTGCCTGCATTAGTTTTCACCAATGATACTGTTGCTGCAATGTCTGTGCTAAAGCTTTAAAGTGAAAAGGGCAAGTGATGTATTCTGAGCTTGTTACATAGTGGGTTATAGAGTACACTCTCACTCAAACACACTCAACACAGATTTGAATTAAACAAAGATGCTTCACTGTGTCCTTCATTAAACCATCCCTCCAAATAGATAAACAAGGTAGGAATGGTTTCACAAACAATTTCGCAAAAAGCTGTGGCAGATGTTCACTTGAGCTGCTGTTTGGGCAGCTTCTTTTCACAGTTGTATATTTTTTAGACAAACAGATTAGAGCTACACATTTTAGCAGAATATTTTATATACACAGGTATACACAGACATGCACACAAATATATGTCACATGTAAACACAATTAAACTGTACAAATTGAGGCCACTTATTTCCCGGCAATTGTCAGGGAACATTAAAAATTTTCAACCCCATTTTTTTACTTTTCTTCTATCCTCCCCTAAACACTATAGCAGGTAAATAATAGCTTATTATTTGTAATAAGGTCTAATGGAGATTCAGTTAAGTCTCTGTGTTTGATATATATTGGTGAACTGGATTTGTGCTTGCAGCTGTAAGGGGTTTCCAATGCATATCTGAAGCTTCAGCCTCTGCAGGACAAAGCAGCAGACTCTGGCAGACAGCTACCTCAGATCACACTACATGTGTCTACCTCCTCTCTCGACTACTCTCATCTCCTGTCCTCGCCTTTCCACTTTTCTCCTCTTCTGTGAGGAAGGGGGGAGGAGTGACAGATAAGGCTGCTTCCTCAGAAATTACCTATCACAGCTGGGCAATGTGTTCAGCATTGCTGCCTGAGAAATGCTGAATTTGTCAATCCAGTTCAACTGAAAGGAATATGTGAGCTCAATTTTAGCTGTAGTTTTTAAATGAGTCAAGTACTGTGGGTGTATGTGCACACTGCATAACTAAAATGGGAAACAAATCATGCTCTGCAGCTTTTATTCACATTTTCTGTACCGAGATTAATCCAGAGTGAAGACCTTCACAACCTACGATCAGAGGACATTCATCCCCAGCAGCAAAGCAGACCTGATTTGTATCAAGGTAAGATTGCTCTCTGGGGCTGTATGGCAGTATACTACAGTGGATATATAACTAGCTACAGTAGTTCTCTGCAGTGGTGCTATGAGAGGCCATCATAAATTACAATAAAACAGCATGGCAAGACCCAGCACAGTGTTATCTACCATATCTGCAGTTACAAAGCACAGAAGTAATTGTGGGTAATGCTTATTTATTACTTACAGACTGCAGGGGGGATGCTTTTCATTATCTCACTGTAAGACAGGTACATTTCCGTGGGAGTTGCAGAGGATATATCCTAGTTAACTACAGACCCTCCACTTGAATCATAGACCACCATCAGCAAGCACTACTCCTTTAACCCCAAATACAGATGATGAACAGGTCTGTCTCTGTACCTATTCAATATATTTTTCAAGTGAGCCTTAGGCCTTTAGGGGCCTCTCGTTCACAAAGGCAATTTCCATGATGTTCAGAGGCTGTAGTCACTCTCCTATCCAGCATAGCCCTTACTTTCGTTGACTAAGTGTTTATAAGAAACGTCTGCCTGCTCTACTCTGTCTCTTTGTATGCCTGGGAGAGATGTACCGCTGCTGTGTTGCGTTGATGTTTTATGCTCTATCTGGGACGCATCTCTTAGTAACATGCCAAAGCCTAACTGGATCACAGATGAAGTGCTATGATTGGAACAGATGGTTCTAAGTTCACTTGCTACCACTCAGGCTTCCTGTAAAGGCCTGAAATAGATTTGACAAAAATGCCAAAGGTGACAATTGCTGAGATGTGAACTGTTTTACTGGAATTGTCTATACGAGACATTCAAGGTGGCATATCTTCAAATATTACGCAAGTCTTCACAGAACAGCGAGACTAGGGATGAAATGGTATGAAAATTTCATATCACAATTACAGTGACCAAAATGATCACAGTTGTCAGTATTGTCACAGTATTGTAAAAATGTACTAAAAAGATTAAAATGTACTGATACACATGCTGAAACTATTTCAACAAGTTTTATATTTAATACTACAAATAAAATTGCCATTTTGTTTGCGTAAACAATAAAATAACAGCCAATACCTTTTGTAAACTCATGAAAACCATTTAAATTGAACAAGATATGCTGGTTGGTTGACTAAACTGCTTACTGTGTTATCATGTGCAGTGGACGAATAGAGTCTGCAGACACAAGTCACACAGCAGCAGAAAAACATGTAATGTTTTTACAAGAGCAGCTAACACTGAGAGCTTCAGTTTACAAGCTGTAAGCAAGTCAGACAGACAAACCAAAGCTAAAAGGTAACTTACTATAAGGTTATTTTCTTCAATCAGCACTCTCATATGACCAGACTTCAGAGTGACTGAAAAATCTCCGCAGTGCTGGCTTCCACCCTGTTGTAATTGACCCAAACAAACCCATCTTGCATACTGCACATGCGCACTTGCGTCTGGGAGACTGTAACTTTGGTTGATGCTGGACAGTGAGTTTGTAATAGTGCGGTAACCAAACCAGGTTATCATGATAATTAAAATTTGTACGGTAATAATAACCATCAGGAATTTTACCATGGTTTATCATTAAACTAGTGATCGTTTCATCCCTAAGTGAGACACATGAAGCAACCGTGGTCTGGGTTCACCAACTGCCTTGTCTTAATATCATTTTAATAGGACAATACTTTTCAAAATTCCAACTAAGAAAAGCAATTGCAAATTCTCTTAACTGAACTCTTTCCACATTAACTTCCATACAATAATCAAATCCATAATCTACGTTGGATTCAACAACCAACTATCACTGGTTCCTTTTAGGAAGCACACATCATGCACCACTGAGATGATTCTGAGGCTAATTAACTTTGTTTATACCAGGCTAGTAGGGAGCAATCACTAATTCTCTTCATCACGCTCATTACTGATGAAAACCTCCACTCAGATCAACAAGACTGACTTGGAGATTAGTTTGCAACTTCCCTTCTAACATAAAGAGGACATGAAAACTTAGATGTGCTGCTGGGGTGAATGGAGTGGACAGTGACTAATGTAACATCTGGTACTACGGGACTGATTGTGACACCTGGGAAAAGGGCAGTGCTGTACATGTTGCCTCTCTTCAATCAGGAAGACATTCCTCTCATCACACAAGTGAAATACAATTCTAAATTATTACCCGCCAGCATTCTAAATGTCAGCCCTAATTTGTAAATGATATGCTACTCCTAATTACGCTGATATTTCCAAGAGCAAAACAAACCTCTCTCGTTCTCTCGTTCACTCTCTGTCTCTCCTCCCTCTCTAACGCTCTCTTTGGAAATTGTGTTTTTTCTTTCTTCTTCTTATATTTCAAGTTTGACTACCATTTCTGTGGAGAAGAGCACTTCCATTAGCACAAAAAAAAAACACTTAAATCTAACATTTAAGAACACTCATCTAACAGGTGTCCTTTCACATCCGGGGTACCGATGTCCAGAAGGTTACAACAGCCGACAATAAGAGAGTCAGTGACTCAAAATTCCCAGCAAACTGGAAAAATGTAGGTGGTGGAAATGAATGAGTAAAACATATCAGTCCCTACAGGATATGAGCATGGCATGGACATGAGCATGTAAACCTTCAACTGCACTAATGGAGCTGCTAAATGTTCACCTCTGATGTGCACATTACAAAAGTGCCTGAAAGTGTGCAGTCTTTTGTCCGTGCAAATTTTCCACAATATGGATGAGTTCATAAATCAAAAACTAATGCTGAAATGTTGTATTATGTATGATTTGTATTGACCTTTCATGTTCTTGTACTGTAATGTTCGTGTTCAAACATTGGCCACAGTAGCCATTCCCTACAGTGTTTTGTTTGTTTGTTTTATTTGGATCCCCATTAGCTTCAGCATAAGCTAAAAGCTATTCTTCCTGTGGTCCTCCAGTCTTCCATGTGACAATACAATTTATAAATTACATTACACACTATACGCACAAGACATTACACAACATTTAAATACATATTGTACAATTAACACCATCGATCACCAAAATAATAAAAACAATAAAACATAATTAAAATAAATGTCTACTCCAAATAGATCTATATCAAAGAATAAGCTAACTAAGAATCCTACAACAGTATCTCCTTAATTAAATTAACATTAACTATCTGAATTTCTTTGAAGGTAATATTTCTTAAGTGAAGTTTTGAAACCATACAGAGTGTTTTGTTGTTTGATAGTATTTGGGAGCGAATTCCATTTACACATTGCTCTGTACCAAACTGAACGTTGAATTGATTTGGTTTTAACTCTAGGTAAAATAAAACTACCTCAATACTAAAGGATAGTTTTGTATATAAAGTGAAAGGTGTTTTATTTGTTATAACATTATATAAAAATACCATTAGTGA
>JAPMOB010241531.1:0-32553 GCA_029875015.1 Lepomis gibbosus
GCGTCTCTAATAAGATCAGTCACAAACACGATCCCTGCACGATCTAATCTATAGCGTCTGATTGACTCACTGTCATCCATAGTCTGCAACACATTTCTTCTCCCTCTTAGTCTTTCTGCCATTTTCTCCTCTACTAAAGAAACTCTTAAGCCTTTTAAAAGTCCTTGTCCCTGCTCCTAACAATTCTGACCTTAAGAGCTCTTTTAAGGGTTAAGATGCTTTATGAATTACTTTTTTCTTTACTAGGATTTTTTTCTTTAATTTTAAGAGTAAAGGCCCACTTTTCTAAGAATTTTCTTAGAATTTCTTCACTAGGAGCTACTCTTTGCCTTAAGATTCTTTATGAATACGGGCCCAGATCTTCAAAATCTTCACTGCACATTGTATGATTAGTTAAGAACAAAATGAACAACAGTCAGTGGAAACCAAAATTAGCAACTGACTGAGGGCTGGATTCAAAATCAAACCGAAAATCTAAGTTAAAAAAACTGAAATCACAGGCTGATCCAACCTGCGTGACTTTCATCACAGCAACTCATAATGTGACTCAGTAGTATGTATGGCTAACACGTGCCTGTATGCACTCCCAGCAATGTCAGTGCATGCTACTCATGAAATGGCGGACATTGTCCTGGGGGATCTCCGCACAGACTTGGATAAGGGCATCATTGGGCTCCTCAACAGTTGGCGGCGTTGGATACCCCGTCATATACATAACGTCCCAGAAGTTTTCAATTGGATTCAGGTCTTGGGAACCTGTGGACCAGTCAAATACATCAATGCCCTCGTCATCCATAAACTGCCTACACACTCAGGGCACATGGGTTCTGCATGACCTTCCAAAGATAAGCCACCCCAGACCATCACTAACCCACCGCCAAACCAGTCATGCTGGATGATGTTGCAGGCAGCATAACGTTCACCACGGCATCTCCAGAATTTTTCACATCTGTCACATGTGGTCAGTGTGAACCTGCCAGAACGAGGCCCCAATAGTGGGCATGCCAGTTCTGGAGTTCTTTGGCAAATGCCAATCAGGCTACACAGTGGTGGGCTGTGAGCACAGATCCCAATAGAGGATGTCAGATTGATTTGACATGCCACCCTTAATGGAGTCTGTTTCTGACAGTTTTGTCAGAAACATGCACACCAATAGCTTGGTGAAGGTAATTTTTTGTAGGACACCGGCAGTCCACTATCTGTCCCTCCCCACACAAGGGAGCAGATACCAGTCCTGATGCTGGGTTGATGCCCTTATACAGCCCTGTCCAGCATCTCCTGTTATCTCCTCCATGCTCTTGAGAATGTGCTGGGAGACACAGCAAACCTTCTTGCGATGGCAGGTTTGGATGTGCCATCCTGGAGTGGCTAGCCTACCTGTGCTGTCTGAATGGGCTGCTGGTACTACTAGTGCTACCAGTAGCGACACATAGTGAGACTAGTAAAACGAAAAACTAGCGACATGATGTTATACCATGATGATTAAGTGTTTTTTTGAGCAGTGATGCATAGACACATTAAGGCAATAAAAGCAGGCTCTGAAATTCCATGGGTTGTTCTTTTTTGACTTTGAATGAAAGATAAACAATACATATAGTGGGCCATCCCTAATGATATGAACCATGTGTGACATCTTATTATGATCTTGACAAGCAAAAAAAGTTGGCCTGGTTTCATCACCTGCTACCCCACTTAACCTTACAGCACGGAGCATTTACCTTCATCAGATCTGCACTGGCACACAGCTAATGGAGTGTAGGCCTAGGTGGTTTATTTGAGCTCTGGATGCTTAACAGACCTTGTGGAATGTAAAACAGTTTACTCTCAAAAATCATCACAGTTATTCAGATTCACACCTCATAGGTCATAGACCAGTTCACACAGTGTTTGTATTTTGAGTTTGAGTGCTTCCATCACTCAGCTTACACAAAAATAAGTCTCACTATTGTGAATCCTTTTAATGATACTCAGGAAATGATCGGTGATGTTCATGAGTATGGCTGACAAGGACTTCTGCCTTCTTAGACAGACCGCTTAGCTCAATGCAGAGTTCTACCCTGGTCTGTGTTACGAGCTGTCAGTGCAAGATGTTATAAATTGTTGTATAATGGTAAATAAACTACCTTGTATGATGCACTTAAAGGTGTCCAGATATAGAAAATAATACATCAGTCCTCTAAGTCAACCATTATTGTTCTATATCAGGACAATTCGTAACTCAGTTAATCGATTGGTCAAATCAAATGTTTTGATTGAAAAATGGTCCAAAATCAAAAAAATTTCTATTTACCATAAAGTAATACAAAGACAAGCAGCAAATCTTCACATCGGAGAAGATGGACAGTAGTAGCCACACTCAGCTGTGAGTGAGCCATGATTGTGAAGCATGTGTGAAACAGCTGATGTCAGTCAAGTTGCCACTACTGGAGGTGAATGGAAAGCTCAATATGTCTGGCGACTAAAAAGGATTATGTCATAAAATGTTTTTTTACAACCAAAACTCCAAAAGCCAAATATATTAAAAATACAGAGAAAAATCAGGAAATCCTCTCATTTGAGAAGCTGGAATCTGAAAATGTTTGGCAATGTTTTACTCTTTTTGCTTGCTTTTCCATTTCAATTTCAATCATCACAATCAATTATCAAAATACTTACTGTCGGTTATTTTTCCTTAACTAACCTAACTATCCCTAACTAATCAATTAATCCGTGAATCTTTATAGCTGTAAACAAAACAATTGATTAATTGTAGAAAGTGTGTAGTAGTGGTAGTAGTAGTGAAACTGTTTGTTGCATACCTAAAAAGAAACACGTTTGCAGGGAAGCCTTCCTTGCAGCTCCAAGGGCTGTGTTGAGTTATCCACTGACACGACTACAGATTACATACATAAGTTTGGATCAGATCAGTCAACTGAGCAGAAAGCCTGTTCTGACTACACAAATCTTCATAAATCTCAGCAGCTTGATTTGATTATCAGGCAGATGGAACACAAACTGATTTGAGACAACTCTGTTTGAAAGTCACTTTTCTGAGAATTTATCTGACACAAAGTGAAGTTTCCTCTCCTGTGATGCATCTGTGCTCCAAGTAGGTTAAAGCAACAACCACTGTGCAAAAAAAAAAATCTTTTTGAGAGTCAAGACTGTTGTCAAGTTGATTGTGTATCATGCCACTTAAGAGAGGGAATCAATTTCAGCCACTTGAAAATGCGCAGCAGCAGCGAAAAACAGAGACAGACGAGGCACAAAACACCAGAAGAGCTTCAGTGTCACCACAAGAGATAGCTCAGGGTGTTTCCTACTTTGTTTGACCGCCACAGTGAGTGTATATGTCCATTTCTGTCATGTCCATCAAGGGACTGTCATGTCCATCAAGGGACAGCACAACTATGCTGTTAAACAATGGAGCAGGGCAGAGGAAAGAAGGGAAGGAAGTGTGTGGGAGAACAGAGCATGCACGCTCCTCTGCTGGCTGTAACCACGGGGAGATGCTTCACGTTGCTGTAGTGATTTAAGCGCATATCGACGTTGCTGTGGTGATTCACACATGCCTCCTCTTGCTTCCAGCGATGACGCTGCAAGGTAGGAAAGTGAGAGTTTCCAAGACCATCATCGGGTCCAGCATGGGAGACAGAATCATTACGGTGCAGCTGGATAATGACCCCCACATAGACTCACCCATGGGGATCACCAACAACAGACTTAAAGACAAACATGAAAACAGATACCCACACGTGTGTACTGTTAAGTCAAAATACAGCTACAGTAAGTCTCCTGTTCCTGAAAACTGGCAAACTACTAGAGTTTACAGTGACAGCTGCAAAAGAGGAAGGACAAGCTGAGCCAAAGGATGTTCCCGGAGCTCGTACTCTTCTCTGTAAGCTGTGATTATGTTGGAGTGGACGAGCAAGATCTCGTTCCTCATCACAACAATAACGTCCTGTATTATCTTGAGCTGCATGAAAAAAAGCAATACAAAATAAAGAAAAGCATAGGAAGAGGAAAAATATGAGTTGTGTGAAGGGGTCACCGCACGGATAGTTTCAAGACAGAAAAAGAGAAGCACTCACAGCCACATGTGGAAGTGTGATCAGTAAGGCCACTCACAAAAGGTACATCACCATCAGTGCACGTACAGTTGCATGTTATCTCACTCGGTATCTATCGTAACAGCCAATGTAACCATGTTGTGTAAGTAAGGTATTATACTGCCTTTAAATAGTCAAATGCCCTGCTCGCCACCTGTTAGCTAACAAGTGGTTTAAGACCTGAGTTGGTAGATAGATGTAGGTGTTCCTGTGCACATAAGAGCTTCCTGGCTGCTATCTACCCCCTGTATTTCTCTAAGAGGCTTGTTTGAGAATTAAGAGGGGTGACATAATTAAAAAACAACTGCATTAATAATAGTTATATAGTAAGTAATATATAATATAGTAATGTGTAATCAGCAGCCTTTTCATTGTCACATTATAAATAATAAATGTGCTATTTCAAGCTCTTTTCAACAGCAGGTAGGGTAATCAGAATGACGAAGTGGCAGAAAAGGCCCTTTGCCATGAATATATATACATCAAATTGCCATGTTTATCTGTGAATAAGCAGCTCGACCTGTGTTTAAATAGTGCACAAGCTGAGCACAAACCCTTTCTTTGTACACAAATTGTTTGGAAATTACTGTTGTATGTATGAGAAGCAAAGCATCACTTAAAAAGACACACATATGAATGTTGGATTTCTAATCTGCAAATATTTCCTCTGACATAATATTCTGACATACAATAAGGTCGAGGACTGTGAAAGTACATTTACTCAAGAGCTGTAAAATACAACTGAAGAACTTGACTGCTTCCATGTGTTGTTGATGTAATTGTTTGTTGTTCTACCTCACCACATTTCAGGGAGGGAATTATTGTTCTTTTTACCCCACTACATTTATTTGACAGTTACTTTTCTGACATTTGTGATGTTTTTCCAAAACAAATAATTTTACTTGGATTTTTAATGCATGACTTTTACCTACAAAGGAGTATTTTGACATTGTGGTATTTCTACAGTACTAAGGGAAAGCTCTGAATACCAGTACTACTTCTTCTACTGATACATATCACTCTTACCCTCCTGTTGGCGTATATAACATTTCTGCTAAGGTTATTTTGAATCCCAAGCTACCAGGCTGCAGAATTAATCCCCAAACTCCAGCAAGAACATTAACATTAACAACAGTTCCACTGACTAAAAGAGGTAAATCAGATATCTGTAAAAACAACCAAATCTTGGATTACAAACAGTTCAGCAACTGCTACACACACAAGCATGACACCTGGTGTTTTAATTGTCTGGACAGGAATGAAAAGAAAAGTGAAAACCTCTGCACTGAACTAAATTTGAACTGAAAACGTGACCCCTCATTCAACCCTGCACCTCACTCTGCACATAATTACCATGAAGTGCAGACAAAATTAGGGATGGATGTAACTTAAGAGGATACAATATAAAGTCATGCAGGTTCAACAATTAAAAGTCATCTGCATTTGGGGACTCCTTCACTGCTCCCATCAAGTCTTGTTTTCCATCCTAGTTGCACTTATTCAGACTGCATACATCGGCATTTTAAGCACATCACTCAGCCACCTCCATGATTGTGTGCTAAACTTAGCCTCCACACAGCACTGATAGGCTGACACCTCACCTGCACTGGTCTCAGGGCTACTGAAGATGCCAAAAGAGAAGGTGGGCACCATTCACCAGAGATGGGGGCACTAATGATGCATTATGTGTTTGAATGGGGCCTGTATACATTACATAAATAAGGGGACAAGGTAATGACGTGATAGCTATATGACTCAGAGAGGAGCTCTAACATTTCTGCACCTTTGTCCGACTTTGACTCTCAGCTACCGACAAAGCAGCAGTGAACTTACTCTCTGTGATCTTCTGCAACCCCAGAACATCCTCCGGAGTAATCGCCGTGCTGGCGAGCAGGTCCTCCTCCGCGGTCACCGGGACTCCCACGTCGGTCGAGTTGCAGCCTTTCTTCACTTTCATCGCCGCCGTTTGCTTCGGGCTGCCGTTACTGCTGCTGTCTGCGCCTCCGGTGTCTCTGCCTGGATTAGTATTACCGGCAGGCTTCTTAGCGCTTGACGGGTCCTGGCTGTTGCCTCTGCTGGTACAAGAATAGCTCATTCTCCGCTCCTCCTCCCCCTCTCCTAACCCAGGGCTTCCAAGATACAAAACAGTTGCCTCCCTCACCCCCTCCCTAACCGGAGGATGCACAGTTGCTGTCTGTTATCCGGTGCTTAATTCAAATCCGCTTCGTCTTTATGAGCCTGCAGTCTGTCTCCGCAGACGGCTGGTAGAGAGCGATCTGCTTTCTGCTGCCTTTGCGCAGCTGCTCTCCCGAGACGCTATTACGGTTGTGTCAAGTGAAGCTAGAAGTCTGTGGGTAATAATCAGCTGGACTTGAAACTGAAAAACAGTCGGCAGATGGCCGTTGCTGTCACGGGGAGGGGGGACGTCTCAGCTGCAGCCGTCAGCAGCGCCCTGTGCGGCTGACAGAAAGCGGCTGGTGCTTCTGCGCGCAATCTGCGCTAAAAGCGACACATGCGCGCAGAAATCAAAACGACAAAGATTGCGGGAAATAATGGTAAAGTCGCTGTGACTTCAAAACAGGGGTTTCCACGCATCTTCCATATACCTATGCAGTTTGATGGTAGCCAGTGCTTCCCTGTCTGTGGACAACAAAATTCAGGGGATGGAGTACTCCCCTTCATTGTGCAAACATAGGTTTACCTGACATTACTGTCTTGCCAGTCAAAATGGACAAAAGCATGATGTAAAAATGTATAGTCAACCTACAACAGGTGCACAATTGTCATTGGATAATTGGTTGAGCATGATTTCAAATCTATTGGATAACGGATCCAAAGGTGGGAGTTGCCATAGTCAATGTGCAAGTGCCACACCCCCTGCACTATAATTAGATCGGAGACAAACTAACACTGATATACAGTGTATCTTGAAGTTACAAAGATAGAAGTACAAGTAGTACAAGTAAGCTACTGCATCCATCAGATGTAGTAAATTAGAGGAAATGTTAGAAATCCAGTTCTTCCTTTAGGCCAAAAGGCTCCACTGTTGCTAATCCAACATGCATCTCTGCAGAGCAGTGAGTTGATAATCTCACCAGCTCTGGACAGGGTGCATTTGCTGTTCTAGACTCCAGAACTTGAGAGAAAATTCTAGATTTTAAATCCTCTTTAACTAACTTCACAATGACAATTCTAGATCTGTTTTGACCATATTTGTACTTCAGTGTAACTACATTATCATTTGACAGTATTTATTATTCAGATGCCAATTTTATGTAATAAAACATAAGAAAAGTTTATAAAAAATGCCTTTAACCAGCAGCATGACGCACTTCCACCTCGACCAACTATAGCATTCTGTGCTGTACAGTTACTAAGTATATTTATCCAAGAACTGTAAGTTAAGTCATTTTGAGGTAAACTACAATTCAGAGGAAAATATTGTAGGTCTACATTCTAGTTACTTTTCAGAGGAAGATTACATTAAAAAACACTTGATAAACATATAAAATACAAAACTTTGTTAAGTTTAAACCTGAGGTTCCCCACCATTTGTGACTTATTAAATGTGTCTGGTTGGAACTCAGATTATCTTGTTATGTTGCTACTTTTCCTAAAAACATCCTAAATTATGAATACTTCTTCTACTACTGCTTTTCTTGTAACCAGTCCCCTTAAATTCAACTGAATGCATTACAGTAAGGGTTTTAAGTTTAAGCTACATCTGCAGGCTCCCAGCTCAGGTTGCATTTTATCCATACTTTACAATTACAGTTGTTCTCTCATGCTGGAAGCAGTCATAACTGCTCTCTAACTACTGCATTGAAGAATAAAATGTATTAGCATGTTGGCATTATAAACAGGCATAATCAGATCATTTTAGTGTCTGGAGACACTAAGGATAATGGAAAATGGAAATAACTCTGTAAGGTTTTAATCCTATTCCTGTTGCTTTTTCACTCTATACTGATGCATGTAAAGTCTCTGCATGACTCAGCAGAGATCTCAGTCACACATGACTCTCCATCCCAGCTCTGCAGTGGGACTGTTTGTGGTGAGAACGGTGCCAAATCAACTGTAACTGCAATTTACAGCACCCACAACTACAAAGAACCAGTTAAAGACAATGGCCTGACTAAATATTCAGAGTATATGGAGATTTCAGGTCCATGAGCAGGTCAGAGGTCATTTAGAGTGCAAGAAATCAATTAATTAATCATCACAATGGACCTGGAAACTCAGGGTTTTTGTGGCAATGTTGCACCCTAGAGGCACTCTGCATTTACTGCAAAACCAGATTTTTAACAATGACTTTGGTTTGTCCTTTTCTGAGTGAGAAAGAATTATTGTTGACTGATTGTTGAGCTAGTTGATAAGTGCCAATGACCCTGAATATGCAATTTAATTCAATTAAGACAAAAATAGATGCTGACCACAATTACTGGCCGAGTCGTAACAGGTTCTTCTGGCTTAGAAGTGCCACTCCAACAGGAGGAATAAAATTACGTCTAATTCTCAAGTTCACAGAAGCCCTTGTTGGAAAAAACAAAAGTTTAGGGATGCCTTTTAGCAAACAGACATTAAGACAGATTTGTATGTTTTAGCTCATTTCTTTGTTAGGTGTGTTTAGCTGTTAGGTGTGTATCAGTGAGAGACGCTGTATGTGCTGCAGGGTGGTCTGTTAAACATGTATAGAAGAAAGTGAGGTTTTGTTATGCGTGTGACATCTGTAGGTGCACACTGTGAGTCGACTATATGGTCACTGTGGGCTCGTCACATCGGCCTGCTGAGTCTGCTGGTCCCATTGTCACGTCTGAGCTGCTGCTGCTGCTACCATCAGCAGAAACACATGCTCACACAAACTGTCACACAAACTAACACACACATAGACATACAGTATACATCCTGTCTCACATTCTGATCTGAACAAATCCACTTTGATCAGGAATGTGCTCACAAGCATATTTTAATTGTGATGTTATTTGTAATATGCCCATGTGTGTTTCTCTCTCTTTCTCTCTTCTCTTTTCCCCTCTCGTTTACACACACACACACACACACACACACACACACACACACACACACAAACAGACAGAGAGTCTGGCCAATGTGCTGACATCAGGAAGCCATTCCTAAATGTTTATTGTTCAGTGTAGAGGAGAAAGGAGGGTGCACCTACCAGCTGCCATCTCTGTTTTGTTTGCTGCTCTATGCTGCTGTCTTTAATAACACAATGAAGACCCCTATAAAATACTGTAAAAATCAAAAGTATAAAAAGTAATGAATCGGTTGACTTTTGGCCTCCTCTTCTTTTACACATTATTTCCCCTGTTTAGTAATAATCCATTCACGCTGCTACCTGAAAGTGAAGCTGGTGATTACAGCTCATCAGTCGATGCCAAAGCGCTGCCAGTCCTGCCAATGAGGCCTTTCAATCGATGCCATTGCCCCTGCTAACCTTCATTGTTGATTTATTCACAAACACTACTGGTTTTCCAAAAATAGCAACAGGTACTTTCATTCACAACTCACATTTAAACCACAAAGTTAAAAATAGGAACACAGCACAAATGTTTTATCTCTTGGTGTTCAGAGAGAAAATATTAATATCTGTGTACACCCACCAGACTCTCATGATGGACTGCTGCCATTTTAATTTTGTTTAAACTCCACTCAGCTTTGGCTCTATTGCCAACAGACTTTTTCCTCTAAACCCTCTGTGGATTGCTACCCTTTTATGATGATTTAAACAGCCTGATTAGATTCACAACACGGCCACCGTCTTCCTATTTCAAATCCTGTGTTAAGGTCATTTATCCAGTTTGTTCATCCATCATGAAACTTGATATTCAAGTTTCAGGAAATTAGATTACTTTTGAAATGCATTTTCAAAATGAGTCAACACAGGGTGGAGACATGGAGTCTTGACAAAAAAATTATTGTGACTGATACATGTGCTGCACATGTATTAATGAGCGAGCACACTGGAAAGCAATCAGAGTTGGAAGTGCTGAGAATAAACTGCCAGAATACAAACAGATTTCTATAAAACCCGGCCGCAAACGGGTGTCCTAAAAAAGTAAAACAAATGTTTTCATTACAAACTGATGATTTTTATAATTTCTGACAGTGGCCCCTTCAGTACCCCCATTTCCTGTGTCTATGTTAAAGAGTGTCAAACACTTGATTGGTTCAATACATGTTACTAACTAATAATTCAAAGATGATATGACTGTGACTAATTAACTGACTGACCGATTAATAGTGTAAATGCCTTTATTTGCATTTTTGCAGCAATAGTCATGCAAATCAAAGAAGTGGCTCTTGGAAAATTTACCTATTTATGCCAAAAAAAGAGGACAAAATTGTTACTTTTTAATTTATGAAATCACAGTATTACTTTAAAACATGCTGTGAGTGTAAGTTAAGTTATTTTTAAAAAAAGCTTTGGACAATCCTACTTTAGATTAAAACCTATATTTAACTGATTAGAGGCTTCAATCTAACGTCGGACTGTCGAAAGCTATACTTTCAAAATAAATCAAAAAGTGTTTTACCACTGAACTGCAGTGTCATATAGGCCTATTTGATAATAGATCTATATACTGGTGGGGAAAGCTATGCTGTTTTTCCCCCAACATATAGATTCACCACAGAGGCGTTGGTAATGCAGTTTAGCCGTGTGCCCTCTTTGTGTTTGCATGAATCACTGTGTGTTAACCCCTCTGTGGCTCACACAACAAAACAATGGAGTCCAAAGCAAAGTGCTGACATGAGTCGAGGCCTGCCTGCCCCCCGGCCCCTGGCACCCATGGGTGTATATATACCCCCTTACACACCATCTATGCAGACCATTCAGTGGAACACTGCGACACACAGCTCACCAGTTTGGGTAGGTCAAACTATAGTTAAAAATACAGCACAGTTTCCCAATCTATGGACACGATGTAGTGAGGGTCTTGAATGCAATATATCAAATAATAACAGGGAGTCTTACTTGGAGTGAAGCTTTTTTATTAGCTTTACTGCAAATAAGGGAATCATTTTAAAACAGGAGGTTAAAACGAATCAAGAAAAGGAAACAAGAGGGCTTGAGGTTATAGACAGCTGTAGTCTCTTGTGAGAAGCCTTAGAGTTAAGCACAGTAAACAGTAAGGCATGACCCTTTAGAGAAAACTAAAATATCACCCAGAGAGCAGAATGAAGAATGGGCTGTTATTTAGATTTGTGAGAGTAAAACAGTGTTTAACTCTTACACAGGTTCGTTTTCTTTCATCCTAGCCCTGACTGCCCGTGTTTTTCCCCACAGGTACTACCAGAAAAAAAGGACAAAATGGCTCAGACAAACCCTATGCCCATGGGCCCTTGGAAGGTAAGCATATCTTAACACTACATCACCCATCAGCACAGGGAGCAGAAACAACTTTCAATGCATGATTAGGCACAATAGTGTTTCTATTGTTTTGTATTTTTTCCCCACAGTCATTCATGGTTTCTTCTGTGCTTTGCAGATCACCGTGTATGATCAGGAGTACTTCCAGGGCAGGCGTATGGAGTTCACCGCCTGTTGCCAGAACATCATGGAGTGTGGGATGGAGAACATCCGCTCCCTGAAGGTTGAGTGTGGCGCGTATGTATCTAGAGAGCTTTTCCTCACTTTTGCACACACTAGAGCTGATTTAATAACTACAATGGAGCAACTTTTCTTTGGATTGTGAGAGGTTTAAAGAGTGTGCTGATTTTCTGTTTTTCTTGATTTCTGTTTCTTTGTTATTTTCACTCTCTGCCTGCAGCTGGGTGGGTTATGAGCATTCCAGCTTCTGCGGCCAGCAGTTTGTCCTGGAGAAGGGAGACTACCCTCGCTTTGAGGCCTATAGTGGCAGCAATGCCTACCGCATTGAGAGGATGATCTCTTTCAGGCCCATCTGCTGTGCTGTAGGTTTAATATCAAAGCCCCCTTTTCACATTAGACTGTGCTAAATTGTGATAATGCTAATTTCTCCTCATTTGTACAGAACCACAAGGAGTCCCGCATGACCATCTTTGAGATGGAGAACATGATGGGTCGTCAGTTTGAGCTGTGTGACGACTACCCTTCTCTGCAGGCTATGGGCTGGATGAACAATGAGGTTGGATCCATGCATGTTCAGTGTGGAGCGTAAGTCCATTGTCATGATATTTGATTTACACTGATGCTTTACACTGCAAAGCTAGTCCTGAGCAACAGCTACAATCACACACTGGCTGAAAATACTGCATGTTTAAGTGTATGCATTTTAGTAAATGAGCATGTTCTCCTGTATTCCTCCAGCTTTGTGTGCTACCAGTACCCTGGCTACCGTGGCTACCAGTACATTATGGAGTGTGACTGTCGTGGAGGAGAGTACAAGTGTTTCCGTGAATTTGGCTCCCACTCCCAGACTCCCCAGATTCAGTCCATCAGGAGGATCCAGCACTAAGAGGGGAGCACTTCCTTCACACTTCCTTATCTTCTCCTCCTCTCCCTCCTCCTGCACTTCCATCCCTCCTTCTCCTCCTCCTCTCCCCCAACCTCCATCTCCCCAGCTCCATTGGTCCAGCTAGTCTAAGCAGGATCCTGGGCTGGAGTTCAGGTGCTTGCTGGTGTCAGTTGTTCACAGCACTTTTTTTAAAGAAACATCACAAAAAGAAAGGAAAGATGTAAGAAAGACAGAAAACAGGAATGACAGAATTGTAAGAAAAAGCTGAATCAGTGTGAAAGAGAGGCCTCATCAGCCGAGGTTGGCTGCAGAAACAACTCAAAGTTTTTGCTCTTTTTCATCTCCACCATCGATGGCATCATCATCGTCATTGTCTTCTACATCAACACAATCACCAGTCTTGCTGTTTACTGTGATATCCATGACTGCCTATGTTCAAGACGATGAATAAAGAGAATGAGCAAAGAAACAGAGAGATTCAAAATACGATTGACATGTACCTAAGTCATAACTGTGTCTTGTCTTTCTCTACTGAAACACTGGAAAATAGCTCAAATTGTAATAATCACCCTACAAAACATGAACTTATTAGGTAATTCCCATGGGCAAAAAAGTTAAGGTGGGGATGAGAATCAATCTTTGAAAACCACACTGACCTGTCACAGTGTTGTCCAAATCCACAGAACCTAATTTTAAGTAGTAGAGGTCTCAAAGTTTGCAAAAATATCAAATTTACCAGGCTGAAGTTTGTATAAAATCATCAGTGGTATCAGCAGTATTTCCGTTGCATTTTCATGCCGCCACAAAAAAAACATAGTGTCATGGGATTGAAAATTTCAACAGCTTCAGCAGACAGCTAAACTAAATAAATAGAGAATATAAATTATTGTCAAACAATGTGGAATTAGAGGATTTTGACAACTTTAAAGTCAGTTAAGTTAGACATTATAGAGATACACACACACACACACACACACACACACACACACACTGCATTTGGGTCGATGTGACTTGTGTTGTTACACTGTAACACCTAACATCCCTCCTAAAACAAGGTTTTAAGGGGAATAAACTACAATGGACAAATAAACAAAAACTAAGAAAGACTCCCGAGTCCTGCTTGTGAACCATGCTTGTGGACAATGTGTAAAGGCTTAGTCTGCCTCACAATCCTATGGAAAAGTCCCAGAAAAGGCATCTATGTTCAGAGTTCCTGCAATCACACCTAAGCACATCCTCAAAAAGGGGCAATTGACTGACATTTTAATCAATGTGTAACAGGCTTTTTATTAGATATACTGTATCATACTCAAGAAGCAGGATTGCAATTTGTTCCACCTGCATATTTAAGCTATAATGTTTTTTTTTCATTTAGGCCTACTTGCTATATTCCACTTACTTGCTGTGACAACCTTTTAATAATAGGCCTACTAGTAGTGGAACATACCCTAGCACATTTACTCAAATTTACACATAATACTGAGTCACTTATTTCCATTCCTACTTTATTGTTATAATATTATTTACTCCACTTAACTGATGTGGTTACGTTACTCATTAAGATTTCAAGTAAAGACACATGATACATTTACATAATGCATTGTTACAGATTAAACTATGAATATATATTAGATTAAGTTAAATTAGCTTGGGTGAGCGGGTGACGTTTTGTAGGACTTTGGTGGTATCGTTGTGGACGCCGGAAACCATTAGAGGCTGGTTTCTGACTGTGCGTCAAATTGTAATTGCGACAGTCGTTTGTACTTGACGGCTGACGGTGACATGTCAACAACAAACATGGCAGCCAGCAGCAACTACTGGGAAGGTAAGTTATGTTACAGCGTCTAACTTAAAATACCTGTCTGCTTGTACATATTTTATCGGTCCTCGCCGTTTCTGGTCAAACATATTCAACATATTCCGCGACACGTTACGCTAATCAACTTTACATATAATAGTGAGGAGATATCTTTAGCTCCAAGCTAACCTGTTAGCTTGTTGGCCGTGGAAATTGAAAAGTTATCAGTAGTTAGTCTATAATAAACGGTCATACTGCTGCGGACTTAAATTGTACCGAGTGGTTTTTAACTTGATTTGGCTGTTTGATCCTCTGCTACTTGTTTGCAGGCAAAATTGGAAAAAAGTAAACCAAAGCAACAGAACAAAAGTTTTATACAAACAAAGGTCTAGTTAACAGTAAAACAAAATTCATTGTTTTGTTTTAAGTCTTATTCTTTAACGTAGACGTCTGCACCTATTGTAATTTTTTTCTCCATAAGTCAGTCAGTATTTTCACCACACAGAGCTTTCATGTAGTAATACTGTCCAGTAGTAATCCTCTGACAAAGCACTGATACGCGCTGATTCAATCCACAGGTATTTTATAGCTTCTCAACACTTTTACTTAAAGTAAGAAGCCATATCTGGGCCTGATCAGTCTGCTATGTGGGTTGTCATTCATGATGTGATTTCTGCATTATGCCTTCTTTCTTATTATTCTATTCTTCTTCTTGCCTGTTTTCTTTTTTTCAGTTTTGCAGATGTAATATTTATTAATTTTCCGTATTTGTTTTGTTCACTTATGAAATGCCTGCTTCCATCTTGAAATGTCTGTTTCTCTGCGTCTTCACCCAGATCTGCGTAAACAGGCCAGACAGCTGGAGAATGAACTGGACCTCAAGCTGGTCTCTTTCAGTAAACTCTGCACCAGCTACAGCAGCAGCAGCAATCGAGACCAGCGGACAAGAGACAGCAGGTCAGCAAGTCACTTCACAGTGTGGATGTTCCTTTCGGACATAGGATATACAATTCAAATAAATTACATGTATTTGTTGTTTCTGAATCTGTGTAAAATCTTTCAATTCAATGTTGTTTAATTGTTTTGGGAATTGTTGTTTACATTTCTGGTGAATAATCGATGTTGCACAATATTTGAGTAATATCATACTTGGAAAGCGAGTGAGCGGAGCAGAGGAGATGGTTAACTGTAAGTTGGCTGGGTGGCAGTAAATGTACAGTGTAGGTTACAGTGTGGTAGTTAATAAATGCTACCGTTTCTAAAAAGAATAATCTTTATTTATAGAGCAGTTTTTATGTAACAAAGTACTTGCATAGGTACAAAGAAAATAAAACACATCTAAAACAGAAAAAAAGATAAACGATAACTACTTAAGAAATTAAAATACAGTTAAAAGAAAAATAAATAAAATCAACAAAAAACAGGAAAGGCGTTCCTATAAAAGTATGTTTTAAGAAGGACCTTGAAAGACTTCACTGACTCACCTGCTCTGATTTCCTCATAATCAAGACAAGTCTGTCTGTTGTTCACTAACTGCTGGAAAAGGGAAGGTGTTTTGCCCTGAGCTTCTGAGACTACCGTCTGAGGTCT
Source organism: Lepomis gibbosus (assembly GCA_029875015.1). Lineage (NCBI taxonomy): Eukaryota > Metazoa > Chordata > Actinopteri > Centrarchiformes > Centrarchidae > Lepomis > Lepomis gibbosus. The sequence continues at coordinate 15,936 of JAPMOB010241531.1, forward strand.
GAAGCTAAGCAGTTAAACCTAATAGTAGGGGAGACAGATTCCTCTGAGTTACCCAGACACTATTTGAACTTGACCATCCATCCATCCATCCATCCATCCATCGTCAACCACTTATCCCGTGTACAGGGTCGCAGGAGCCTATCACAGCTGACATTGGGCGAAAGGCTGGGTACACCCTGGACAGGTTGCCAGTCCATCGCAGGGCCACATATAGACAAACAACCACTCACACTCAGATTCACACATTCACACCTAAGGACAATTTAGAGACACCAATTAACCTAGCCTGCACGTCTTTGGATGGTGGGAGGAAGCCGGAGCACCTGGAGAGAACCCATGCGTACACAGGGAGAACATGCAAACTCCACACAGAAAGGCCGGGGCAACTGGGGTTTGAACCCCATCTTGCTGTACCATCGCGCCGCCTGACTTGACCAACCAAATTTTTATATAAAATTTAGATCTGTCTGCTAATATCACCCACCAAATACATGCACCTAAGCCTTCCACAAACTATATTTCACACTGCTTTTTGCATAACCTGTGACGAGAGAAATGGCAATAAAAAACAAGTTTTATTGGTTGGGTTTACTTTTCCTTTCCCTTTTATTCTTAAACCAGGTCCGATTCTGTTGGCTCAACTCAAGACAATATGCTCGTTGCCATGACTACTGAGCTGGAGCAGCTGTTGGCCAATGTAAGTCAAAACTACACATATGTTGTCGGTAGGTTCCCTTCAGTAGCAGCTGTTGTAGCCTCAAGCCCAGGTGACGTGATGCCAAAAATATCGGAGGGATTTATAATCAGTGTTCTCCAAACAGAACTAATGTTTATTTTATAGGTTGTACATACTATTAGCCTTGTAGTTTATGATTATTATAATACATTAATTTCTACTTTAAAATATGTTTTACTGTTTTCTGTGTTTAATTGATGTTAAAAGGAAAGGCAAGGCAGGTCAAGCTTGGAGTCAGTAGCTGACCCCAAAAGTGTTCACTGACCTTCCATCTCTAGTTATTTCTCACATATCACTGTCCTTCATCCTAGACCTAGGAGAAACGGTAGCTCAGGTGTCAGGTTGACAGATATCTGTGTTCTCTGGGAATCTTACAAGGCTGAGTCTTACAAGAATGTTTACAAGAATTTACTGGCTCCACAGATTAGATTACATCTCATGGATAGTAATAGATTCCAATATAATGAAAGATTGGAGTCTAAACATCAGATAGATTTGTTGTCTTAGGTTAAGGTCAGCTAAAGATAGGAATACAGGAACTAGGGTGAAGACAGAAACATAAAAGGGACCAAAATATGTTATCCTTCAGATCTGGTGTTGGCATGACTTGTTCACATGTTGTATGCTGGCACTATATCTCCTCGGCTGGGCTCAATAAACCATGCTATTTTAAGTCTTCATCAGTCTATGAAAAAGTCTGACTTTCTAAATTATAATCTTTCAAAGTTATTCAAATTCTTTGTTGCTTTAAGATCGCTCCCCCCTCCAAAAGAGTAATTGTTTTTATGGCTACTCAATGTAAATTATATATATATATAAATATATATTTTTTGCAGCTTTCAGCAGTCAATGACAGAATGGCAGAATACACAAACAGTCCAGGAGCTTCGTCACATAACGCAGCATTGATGCACACCTTACAGAGACACAGAGACATTTTACAGGTACGTATAATTACTGCACTTTCTTGTATTACTTAGAAGTGTTTCAGCTCGTTGTCTAAATTATTTTGCATATTTTGAAGAAGAAACTTTAGTGAAATTGTAATAAATTTTTTGGATTTGTGAATATCCATTCTGTCAGTATAATCATGTCTTGCTGACTTTTATTTTATAATGTTTTATCCTGTAGGACTACACTCACGAGTTCCACAAAACCAAAAGCAACTTCTTCAGCCTGCGAGAGCGAGAGGACTTACTAGGCTTGGTTCACAGAGACATTGAGTAAGCACCCTCATACATCTCTTGATAATAAAGTACATTGTATATTGTAGTACTCTTGTGTTTTTCTCCATTCACCACAACATTGTGTTAAGCCCTAACTCTGTTTGTGTCTAATATGAACTTAACTTTTATTTCCTAACCTCAAGCCTGTTGCCACAATGACGGTCAAAGGTAAAATCCTTTGAAATTCTCATAGTGTGTGAATTGTGAGTCCAGCAAGAAAAGTTCAGTGATCACTGACATTCAGTTCTGGTCAAATGTATCTACTTTCGATCCAGCTGCACAAATATATATACTGAAATAGAATATAATATATCATGGTAGAAGAAATCTTGCTTAGCAGCTGAAGGCAGTGAAAATTTTCAGATTGTCACTTATAAAACTATTAATTGATTATCAATATTGGTGCATTTTGTTGATCAACTGGGCATTTCAGCTCTAAATGCAATATTGTTAAAAATGATGTATTGTTATAGAGCCTATGGAAAGTTATGGAAAATATGGTTCAGACTTTTCTTGGTCCTCAATGTCAACAGTAAAACAATAGGTTTATATTAGAAATTGTGTTATTTTTTTAAGTACTCAAAGTCATCACACTGATTTTGTTTTGTTTTGTTTTTAAAAAAAAAATCTGTCTCGTCCATGAAGTCCTTCAACTTCATGGAAGTGCAGAACTAAATCACTGGAGTACTCTCTTCAGACTTACGGCATTATGTTCTTTCTTTCTGTCGACGTGGACTTTTGCTATGTTATCTTTAACCAGGAGGAGGCAGAAGTATCCGGTTTGTTGCTGAATTCCCCCACCCTTTTGATAGTCTCCATTCCTTCTATCATGTTTCATCCTCTAATAAGAGGCACCTTCTCTTATTAGCCGATCTCTCTCCCTCTGTCTCTCTCTCTCTCTCTCTCTCTCTCTCTCTCTCTTTCAATTCTCTCTTTGTCTGTATTCCGCTCTTTCTCTGGGGATGTCTATCCTAAGTGCCTTCTACAGTAAATCAAACCGCAAGGCCTTCATTCAGCCAAAGCTGAGGGAGAGTGGTTACAACTGGCCTGTCTGATACAGAGAAATGCTTTATCAGGGGAGGAGATGGAGAGCAAGACAGTCAGACAGACAGAGACAGGGAGGGAGGTGCTGACTGATTGCAAAAACGATGAGAGTGAATTGTAATTATTTCCATAGAGATGATAAGTGTGGAAGAGTGAAGAGAGAGGGGCAGCAGAAGAGGTAATGGTTGATGAATTGATGATCAGTCCAAACAGGGAGGGAATGGTGTAAATAAGAGATGGAGGACAGAGTTGTGGGTTAAGCAGAGCTAATCACTTAAAAGCCTTAACGCAGGAAATACATAATCAGCATCCAGGCGTCCGTTAATAGGAGGACGTGAAATACTCCTTTCAGACTGAATCAAAGAGTCAGGAAAACTTGTTTTTCCTCACTCGACTTCTTCTGTCAGCCAACTGCAAAGCTGCTTAACTTGGTTATATATGACATATTTGTATAACAACAAATGTCTTTTTTTATAGGTATGAAAAATGTGCTGTTTTTATTGAGAACACAGTCAGGATGTCTTTCACATTAAAAAACAAATTGTGGTCAAAAACCTTACCATAACTTTAGCTGAACCACCTCCTAAAAACTCCATTTATGTGATACTTTGGAAGATACACCCCCCACTTTTCATAAAATATGATATGAATACTAATGAAAACATGTTACATTAGAGTGACCATTTTGAATTTGCAGACCTAGTTAAGGACTTGAATTAGGGCTTGGCGATATGGCCAAAAATGTTATCACATTAAAAAAGTTCATATCATTCAATATCGATAATTATCATGATATATGTCAAATTGTTATTTCTTTCAAGTTTCAGGCTGTATTTGCTTTATTTGCTTTAGCCATGGCAGCCGCTTTGGTCCAGACGGAAAGATCTATAATAATAATAGTATAATAGCTATTGGATGCATTGCCACTAAATTGAGTACAGACATTAACGGTTCCCAGACTGTGAATCTAACTGACTTTTCCTCACGTGCCACAATAAGGTTGAAATTTATAAAAAAAATTTAGTTCTAAGCGACTATTGAATGAATTGCTGTGAAATATAAAATACATATTCTTGTCCCTCTCAGGATGAATTGGAATAACTTTTCATTTAGCGCCATCATCAGGTCAAAATTTCAGTTTGTCCAATACTTTGTTGACCAAATACCTGCAAAACTACTGACATTCTCATCAGCCTCAGCTGTTCCTTGTTCAGTGTTAGTCTTGTCAGTTAGCGCATGTTATGCTAAACTAAGATAGTGAAAATGGTAAACATTGTATCTACTTAACATCCTCATGTTTGCAGTCTTATTGTGCCAAGCCTTACTGACCTACAAGCATGGTTGTAGACAATATAAATGTTGTTTCTTGGGGTGTCCGTTGACTTATTGATGTGTCCCTGGTTCAGTTCTAACCAGGGACCTTTGCATGTCTTCCGATCTCACCCTGAATTTCCTCTCTAGATCTCTGCTCTCTCTGTCAAATAAAGGCATAAAATGATTCAAAAAAGTGTTCAGTTTGCCTTATCATATTACTATTTGTCAATATGATTTCCCATTATTTGATGTTTCTCTCTCTTCTGTTTTTTTCCTACTCAGGTCCTATAAGAGCGGCTCAGGAGTGAATAACCGAAGGACTGAGCTCTTCCTAAAAGAACATGAACATCTCAGAAGGTAAGATGTTTCTTTAAAAATTACTTATTACTTAGAAACACTTGTGTTTTCAAAAATGGCAATGGCCACATCTGAAATCCCTGACTATTTAATATTCTTTACTGTATGCCATTTTATTTATTTAAAATGTTGTACAGACATTCACGTCCTCAGAGGATTGTCAAGTGCAGTTATTAGCTCAGATGTTTAATTTCATCAGGCTAGATTTTCATTATAAAATTAAGGCATTTTATTAAATGTGTTTTTTTGGTGTACCTCTGAAATATAAAATCTTCCCAAAACACATACAAGATTGACTGTTTGGCTTTTAATGTGCTCATTTTTAAGACATGCTATAATAGCATACAGCCCTGTATGGGAATTATAATTATATTTGCAGTTGAAAACAGAACAACAAAAAGAAGAGATTGTGACAATAAGGATATTTACACCATAATTCTCAGTTAAGTCTCTGGACAACATAAAAGGAATATCTTGGATACTCAGTATGACTTTATCCCCTTTACCCACTGAGCTACTGAAAACCTTGTAAATACTGCTTCTATAAACAAATTTAAAAGATCATCTTCTTCTCTTATAGTAAAACTGTCACAATCACAATAGTGACTTCAGATTTGGCCTGTCAGTGTGATCAGCAATCCATAAAGCCGATTTCTTCTGCACAAATGCATCAGATATAGCTACATACATTCACAAATAATTGTTTGAGCTGTCAATCTCACAGTCGAAGTTCGCAACGGCGTTATGAAATGAGGATCATACCATTTTGTTGATATGGGGTGTTCAACGTCTGATTGTAAATAAAACTACCAGTTTTCTCCAAATAAGTTAATATGCTGCCTATTACAATATAAACTTCAACATATAATGCTGTAAATAAGCATGTGAAAAGAAAGACGCTAAGAAATGTTTTTAAAGTGCGTGAATAAATCCAAAATTGTAACCCTAATCCTTAAGGAAGAGAGCGTCAGTGCAAATGTGTGGGCATAGCATGTATGTGTGTGTGATTATTATTATTAGATTAAATAAAATCACAACTGTTAATATTAAATATGTCGTGTACACATTCTAGTCGCTTACATCAGAAATCAGTCAGAAATCAGAGGTGTCCGCTTAGCACCTTCCCAGACACAAGACTCACTGCTCACATTGCATTGCCTCCAACTGTCATGTTACGTATGTTGCTGATTTTTACTCCTTCTCCTCCTGGTAAAAGACACAGAACAATAAATAAAACAAGATTTTATCTTTTGAACATGAATAAATAAGACTGTGTTCATACTGGCAGTAGCGCTGAAAAAAAACCTGGCACCTGGCACTCACTGAGACAGAGCTATAATGTTGGCCAGTTCAGTATTAATTTACTGCAAAACTGTTTATGTTGTTTGTCTTTAAATGTATTGGATCCAGCACCCATGTAACTTTTGTTGCCAATGTCTACTCCTTTTCCTCCTGGTCAAATACACTGAAATGGAGCTAAAAGGGAAGAAATCACATAAACTGTTGATCTGACTGATGTCTTTAATGTGCAGATTATAATCTTATTACAAGAGTAATGAATCTGAAATCATGAAGGTGCCTATTTCTGTTAACTTCCTGACAATATGGCACAAAGTACTGTTTTCAATTGCACGTCTTTTACATTCATCTGATGAATGACATTGTTGGTATATTTGACAATTGGAAATCATGAATTTAACATTTGAGAATACTTGTATTCACAACTGATACGATGTATAAATCTTTGACTTCTTAACCTCAGCTGATGTTAACATGATTCCCTCAACCAATGGATCCTGAGTTCTCACCGACTTTAACATTAGTAGTGTTGCCAACACGTCTATCAACTCCCAGTCCTCCTGTTGGAATGTAAGGATTGAGAGAAGCAATAAAAAGTTAACCACAGTAATTTACATTTTTGCCATAGATGCTGATATCTGAACATGAGTTATGAAATAAACTTTTTTTACCATCCCACCAATACACTTTCTATTGTACAGCTGTTCTCTGCCCTGATGCATCCCTTTTCAGTATTCTTTCCTGTAACATAGATGCTGGTGGTGTTGCCCAGAGCACAATTGTTCTGTAAGAGTTATGTGAGACTAAGGCTGGACAATAAAACAATAGCAAAATATATCGCAATATCATTTTTTCAATAACAATAGAACAAATATTCAATAATTATTCAATAAATGTTTGACTTTATTCACTTGAATAAAAAATTAATTAGGACTTAATTTTTTTATTAAGATGTTTATTTTTTTCAGGAAAAAGGACTGAAAAAAGTACTTACTCATGCATCTTTGTTGACAAAGATTTTATCATAATTGTTTTGAATGTTCTGCCACAGATTTGTGAAGTGATCCACTATTTGGCCTCAAGTGTTGACCATAATTAAAAGTTGAAACGTCGTAGTGTGTTGTATTGTTTATCATAATGGTCCCCCCAAAAAACTGTTTATTTCATGTAATTAAATCAAATAAATAGTTATGTTGCCATGGGTCTAGCAAAAAACAAAGACTAGAACTACATGTTGCCCATAAATAAATATCAATCAAGTACGTATCTGTTCAAAGAAACTGGACTATTCTTGTGCCCTGCATGCTAATCAAGTCACTGTTTAGATTTTTTCCAGCCTACTTACAGAACTAATTAAACAAGTTTATCAATACCACTGTTACCAATATTTTCTAAATCTGCTTGTTTATTTAAGTGATTTCATGGAAGACGCTGATGTGGCAGACTTTATAATTAAAAAAAAAAAAAGTTCCATACTGAAACCACAAAAACCACCAAAAGTCACGAGTTTGAGTTCTGAAAGCTTCACTTTCAGTTTTAACTCGTAGCAGTTATGAACTAAAACTTGTGAGTCCACAATGTGGTGGCTGGGGGCATCATAAACATAAAAATGATTTTATTTTATTTATTTAAAATAATTATTTTCTTACCTTTAGAGTCACCAACATCAACTCACTGCTGGCTAATTTATGATTCAAGCTCCATAGTAAAGTCACATTTGTTTGAAGCCATTGTTATCCAGGGTTTTTTAACAGATGTTTTTTGTTCTTTTATTTTGCTGTTGTTAAAATGAAAGTAAATCATGTTGAAGTTGGCTCAGAGTTCAAGCTCCTTTCAATTCTTCACCCAGTGTGAATTTTACAGTACAGAGTCTAACTTTACCTCTTAAGCTTCTTTTTGAAACGGTGAACTTCTCCACTTGTCAGTAGCATCAGAGCATCCATATACATTCAATTTTTTGTATGTTTCTGTTTAAATGACTGTAATACTTATAGATGCAGTGATTTAGAGGTGTGAAACCCACCTTGCCAAATTTCTGAATGGAGACTCTTGGAATTTGCGATTTGGATTACTTGCTACTACTACTACTGTGTTCACAGTAGTAACACAGCGCAACAATGCGAATAAATACCGGATCGAACGGATCAAACTGATGCAGAAACAACTACACCATTATGCTGATTTGTAAAAATACTAAGTCATGCCTTTTCAGGTCTGTCAGCAAGATCACAACTTAAACAACTTAAACCGTGTTTTCTGAATGGAGTTCACATTCTGTATGAACTCAGAATGGAGTCCACTGCTAGGCAGATTATTTCATGGTAAAGTACAACATTAGCTGGACTCAAGGACATCGCTAGAATTGAAAGACAGGGAGGGCTTAGCCCCCGGGTAACTTCCGCATGCAAAATCTTTGTACTCACACTTGTTACTGTATGAGAACTAAACCTATGTCACCAAACAGTAAAGAAGTGAAGATGTTAGATAAACATACATATTCTCTTCTTCCATTTCTCCTCTGTTGAACAAAAGGGTAGCTTCAGCTCCCCTACAATGGGCTTAACAACGTCCATGGCTGGAATCAAGTAGCCTAACAGACACGCATTTTCAAAACTTACCCAGTAGTTCAACTAGCTTACTGTTGTCTCTCCTGTTTTGCTCAGTCTGTATAAAGTAAAAAAACAAGTAAAAAGTTAATTTCATAAAAGTGCCACCACCGGGTCAGCTGCTCTATCCCCCCACTCTGCCTGGTGTCCCTGTCCTCTGAACACAACACTTTGAAAAGCCGTATGTGACGTCAGGACAGTCTGAACGCTGATAGGTTACTGCGACACAGCGTCATGCGAATCTCACACTCAAGTTGAAAAATTTCCCTGGAGTGTTGCATGCACTTTTTTGCATGGTTGTGTACTTTGCATTGCCTCCAGTGCGCCACCCTGCAGGAAATCGTGGGCTTCTGCTTCTTTGCATTGATTTTGAATGTAATTGTGCCGCCCCCAGCGTTTGCATCACATTGCGTGTGTGAAACCAGTATAGAGGGCCGTATATATCCTAATTAAACGGAAGTGTTTCAGTTGGTGATTAGATTTCCTCTGTTTTGAATAATTACAGTTCTAAATTTATCTTTCCCATTTTCCCTGTGCTCAGCTTAAAATGAAGGGAAAACGTGATGCGTTTCCTATTGCGTTGTTAGATATGTAACATCATTTTTAAACGAGTGGTTTACGATCCGTTGGAGAGCAATTTCCTAAGAGAGAAAAAGGTTGAGACAAAAGGGAGAGCAAGATGAGATTCACATAAAATATTAACACACACAAACATGTTATATGCACACATTTAGTAGTGTGTGATCTTCCTTCTTACCTCAGCTAATGTTAATGCTGTTCCCTGAACCAATTGATCCTGAGTTCTTATCAAGTGTAACATTACTGACGTTGCTAATATTGGACTTGGCTACAATTCGTCCTGTTACCAGAAACCAGGAATATGAGAGATCAAAAGCAGTTAATGACTAATGAATCAAAATAAACCACCTCTTTTAGCATGTTCCCAGTGTATATAAGAAACAATAACCTGTCACAGTGTAGTTGATCTCTCATCAGTGCATCCTGGGTTTGTTTCAGAAACATAAATGTTGGGACAATGTTGGGCTGGACAACAATAATTATTGTGATATAATTGTTCTCAATAATAATATAACAAATGTTTAATAAAAATTCAATATATGTTTGATTTTTTTCATTTGAATCAAACAAACTGGCAATGTTACTACAGCTTGAAACTTGAACGATTTGACATTTATCGTGATAATTATCATTATTGAATGATATGAAATTTTTTATCATGATAACATTTTTGGCCATGTCGCCCAGCCCTTGGAAAATGTGATGAAAATGTCCAGATGATCCCACACCAGAGAAACATGCTGTGGAAAATCTCTCCCAGTGTGCAGGAGTTAAATTTACTTTAACATGACACTCATTCTCAGAGATCTTCCCACTGCAACCGATGGATATATTTTTTGTTGTCCCCATTGTTGTGAAACGTTGGTTGAAGGTTGAGCTAAATATAGACAGATGATCCTGAAAAGATGAAGAAAAGTGAAGACAGAAAAATGCTGTGCAGTTTAACCCCATGCTTTGCAGCTGTGACACACTTGTCTGGCTGTAACGTTTCTTATGTAGGAAGGTTCTGCATGATCTCATCTGGGACACAGCATTAGCTCAATACGTCAATATAAAACAAAACAAAAACACATGAAGGCAGAGCAGTTGGCCCAGACATGAAACAGAGTTAGAGACGGACGCATGCTGAGTCTGATTGACCTGTGCTGTGAGGTTTATCTGAAGAAACAGCGCTGTGCTTTGTCAGGTGTACTGATTGTTGTGAATTTTAGTGTGGTTTATCAATAAACCATGACCATTTCTTCCCTATATAGGTGTAACTATGTCTGTGTTATTGAAGACATTCTTATTTGTATTTCCAACAAGTTTTATTGATTTAGCTTATGAGGTAAGATAAGGTGATTCATCCTGAGGGGAATTGTTGAATACCCACATTTCCCCAGAATCTAAATGGGGGGGACAGTGTTTGTTTAACAGAATTACATCAACAGATTTACTGAAATACTAAAATCACTCTTTGAAGCTCTGCTAGAAGATTTAGCTTTATTTAGCCATTTTCTGGAAAAGTAAGGATTGTTCTTGATTGAGATTTTGTTATTTAGTTTTGTCACTTGCCTTTAGGAGTAGACTTTTATTGTAACCGTACTCTTCAGAGCTTCTCTTAGTGGTACTTTCTGTTGTCAGTGGCCAGACTCACATTTTCTGTTTAAAGTAAAGGAATGTTGAGTGTTGTTAGTTTTGTAATTGTGTGACAATGTGTTTTTTTTGTGGCAGAACTTTACTTGTAAACTTTGTAGTTATTGTAGCTTTGCAGTTTCAAAAAAACAACACAGAAAGACTTAATAGTGTGCAGTCATTTGCTCTCAATCTAACCGACTGCCATCCACAGGCAGGGAGACATCTATAGCACATGAAACTTATTTTATAAGTTTTATAACTGAACAGTTGCAGTAATATCACCATCAAGGCAATCAGGGCCCTTACAAACCAGGTTCAGAAACTGATGAACAGACTACTTTGTCATGTTTTAAATATAAGAGTTTCACATAGAAAGGCAGTAACCAAGCAAAGAAAGAAAAAATAAGAAACAAAAAAAGAAATAAGGTCCCTCGCCTGTGGACTCTGCCAACGAAGGAAGAGTAAAGAGAAAAGGCAGAAGACAGCAGGAGAGTTGGACGAATAGACGAAGGGAGTATAAAGCGCAGTATTGATTTTTGGTCTCCAGTGGAGTCGGCCAGGATGCACACTGCTGCCTTTATTAGTCTCTTATCTCAGCAGCTAATGCTGGCTGATATAAACCTCGTCTGTGCATGTTCAGGCTCATTATCGCCCATCTATGTGTCTTATCTGTGTTTTCAGAGCATTGAAATTATAGAGATTAATTGGCTTTTGCTACAGTGGGGTTTGGCTTTGACCACTTAAATCCCAGAAATCCTCTATTAACCAGCACTTTCTCTCCTGTCTCAGAGAAAACAGGAAGTTGTCCTTTTATGATAACAGACCAAAGAGCTATAGTTTGCCTGTGTGCTGTAGTATTATTTCATGACTCCTATGCATCTTAAGCCAGGAGAAATAGTGTTAATAAAGTGCTAATAAAAGTGTTTTAATTGACATGATCTGACTTCTCTTTTCTCTCTTTGTTTCATGTTCACAGCTCAGATAGTCTTATTGACAGTGCAATAAGGTAAGCTTCATTGCCGCGCTCACTCTCCTCGCGTCTCCTTTTACTCTCACCCACTCAAAACACACACACGAAGCAAACCCAGCACATTCAGGTTTATTAAAACAGAGAATACCTCCCTACTTTTTGGCTCTCAGCTGAAACAGAAGCCAACTTAATGTGATGCTGTGAAGATGGCTATATGCAGCTTTTCCTATCACTCATCCCTCATGGTTTCTCTCCCTCCAGCATCGCCATGGCTACCAAAGAGAACATCACATTTCAGCGTGGGATGTTGAAGTCGATTCAAACCAGGGTCACAACTTTGGCCAGTATCCTTTGTACAGTTTGAATCATGTGTCCTTCTTTTCTCTCCACCCGACCTTTACTTTCTCTTTATAAAAATTTAAGTTTTACGTGTGCAGTAAGTTTTTTTCATTTTACATATCGAAATGAAGCAGGAATAACACAACCTCACTTACAGTGGAAGCTGGTATGGCACAATAGGCTACCCCATTAGGCTCCATTTATTCTTTTTCCTGCTTGCATAAGGAGCTCTGCTGATGTATTTTCCCTGCTGCTTTCGGTCTCTTAGTCACTGTAAGCCAGGAAAACCCTTCTTAATTATTTTTCCTTCACCACACTTTCCCCGCCCCTCAGATCGTTTCCCCGCCATCAACAGTCTCATCCAGAAAATCAATCTGCGCAAGAGGCGGGACTCTTTAATTCTAGGCGGGGTGATTGGCATCTGCACCATACTCCTGTTGCTCTACACTTTCCACTGATGGTCAACTGACTGTTAAAAAATATTTGTTGTATCTCAGACCAAGTGTTTATTTTATTTTATGTTTTCTATGTTCTACTGTAATGTCCCTTTCTTTACGGTTTTAAGAATTAAGAAAGGATTTTATTCTGAAAAGACATCTATATCACATTAAGTCTTAATTGAAAGTAAAAGTGTTTGAACTCAGATTATAGAGCTTATTTATTTTCTGAAATATGATCACCTTTCCATCTTGGAATTTCTATATTGCTGCTTCTGTACTGTTCTAATTTTAACACTTAATAAATGGATGAAGTAGTATTTTACTGGGATTGTGTAGTGTTGTTGTCATACCTCTTTAAATAGCCTAGTATCGGCTCTGCCTGATAAAATAAAGGTGGTGAGCTGGATTATCATGCTCATTCAAGTTTATTTCAGACATGCAAAACTATGGCACAGTAAACCAGTCATACAGTATAAACGTATAAATATCAACATCAGAGTGCCGAGAACAATGCATACAGGGAGAACAAACCCATTCATATCTTGTTAGTATATCGTAAACGTAATGAAGTGCGGAGATCCAGGCAGTTCAGTAGAATCTGTGTAACACGCAAAGCAGGATATCACACTATGACTGCAGCAGGGCGTTGTTGTGATGCACGTACATGAGTTTTAAACGTGATGTAAACAGTGTATGAAATCGGTTTATACATCTTCCCACAGACACAAAAGTCCCGTGCCGATAGAACAGAAAGAAGCGCCAGTCCGTACTTTGTTGCAATGTAAAGAGAATTACAGAGAGGTGCACTGATGTCTATTTGATTTTGTCTGAACACAATTAGTCTTCACACGTACAAATCTTATTTTGTGTTTGTTTTTTGATAATGATGGTATGTGTCTTTAGTCTTTAGGACGTCCTCTTACCTAATGCCTCTAGTCTAATGCATGTTATTTTTTTGTTTTAAATAAGCAAAATGTAGTTTCATATTGATTGTCTTGTGTGTCATGCAGGTGTGGACTTCAGTGCACCGCTCTTTTGGATTATGAGGAGTTTTACAGTTTCTCCACAGAGTGTGCTGTCTGATGATCCAACACTACGACTGTGTGCAGCTGTCACTTTCCTTTCTTTCTTCCTGAGTTTTTGTGGGGTTATTGGGCGTGAGCGTTACCAGAAAAAAAGAGAAACGGCCTGCAACTTACGCCCCTTTTTTTCTTTCTCTTGCCCGTAGCAGAAACAGCACGAAGTTTTCGGTGTTCAGATTTTGTGCTTTTTCATTTTCAGAATATTTTCCTACTCCTCTCTCTTCTGTGCAAATGTGAGATCAGATGAAGTTTAAAGGAGACTCCTTCCATCCCTCAGTTCACTGCTGAAACTCTGACAGAGACGGAGAAAAGAGAAATTAACATTAGCAGCTTTGAAATGATACTTGTGAGGGTGTGTGTCTGCTTTATATCTTTCTATCATACCTATTGTTAACACTATGAAGATGATGATGGCCACACCCAGCAACATTGCCAGACAGCTGAACAGCATAGACAGGCGCCCATACTTCCTTGCTCCTTCAATATCTCCTGTATGGAGAACAGACCTCGACTAATGGAGAAAGGAAGGGGCAGAGAGGGCATCAACAATGAATTATTTAAATGCAGCATAAAAGCAAAACACCTGTTTGAAAAGACTCAGGTTACAATAATGTACCTGAGCAACTGAAGCACAGACTAATAATAATAATAATGATAATTAATAATAATAATAATAATCCACGTTGTGTTAAAAAAGACAAGAAAAGAAAACTAAAGATGTAAATAAATGTAACACTCACCACATTTGCATACCACAAGGCACATATGTTGAGCGGCACGGCGGGGCAGAAACAGGACAGCACGGCGAGCCAGAGGTAATTCGGGGGTACGGACCCGGGCGGCACCGGGGAGGGCAGTGGACCCAGGCTGAGCCGGGACAAGGACTTGGGTGTGGCCGTCAGCTGCCCGATGGAGCCCGACTTCAGCGGTGATCTGTGTCCGTTCTGGTCCGAGTCCAGGGACCGGACGCTCCCTCTGATGTTGAGGGAGAAGGAGTCGGACGGCTTGATGTTGTTCTGCCCGCTGGGCTCGGTGGTCGCGGTGCTCAGAAGCTTCTGCGTATCATGGAAGTCGGTGGGATTGGAAACTTCCCTCTCGCCGAGGGCGCTTTTCCCAAAGGCGGTGTCAGTGTTGATAGCCATCACTGAAAGATAAGATACCTCCAAGACTTATTCTTTGTCAGACCGAACCGCTTTCCTGTGGACGGAGATCCTGAAAAGTCGTTCGTCAGATGTTCTCCATAGGGGGTCATTAGATACAAATTCAGAAAGCCTAATAACTTCAAGGCAACCTATTTAATTAAGCAGTCTAACTCCATCAAAATTTCTTATTGATGAGCGAGATGTTATTGATGTCTGAGTCCCTCTTGCGTTTAGTTGGCGGGGAGCGTCCGGACGCACAACTTGTATTTTACCCCCCTCCCCCTCCCCCGCTCTCTATAAAGTAGCGAGGTATTACCGCATCCCTTACATCTCCACAGCGCATCCCCAGTGCCTCTGGGCCTACTTGTGCACCAGGCGAGACGTGTGACATTGCAAAAACAACAATTAAACCTCTTTTTAAGTGCACAGCGCGGTGCGTAAAAAGCTTTCCATTTAGCGCGGCGGCATAAGCAGGATCAGCACGTGGGACACCGCACAGCAGGTGTGAGGGAGGGACAGAGAGTAAAGGCGGACACTATGAACTCCAGATTCTCAACACAGGCACGCCCTGCTGACTCAAGACCTCATGTAAAGTCATTTGGACATACTGTATAACAGCGTTTAACAGAACCTCACTGTCTGTCTCAGGTAGGCTATTCAAGCTTTAAGGTGTATAGGCTAAAGCTTGCTTTTCCTGCCTATTTATAAAAATGGCAATGCATTGGTTAATTGAATTTTGGCAAATAATTCAAGAAAATATACAGTTTGGTGTTGACTCTATAACAGAACACCATTCTTTATAAACTCGCCGTTTTGTGAAAGCTTACTCTGTAAAGTAGCTAAATGTAATGGGTTAAAAAAATACAATAGGCTATGCCATTCTTAAATGTAGAAGAGCAAAGTAACATCAGAAGGAAATTATCAAGTAAAGTAGAAGTAGGCTTACATCCGATTGTACTTCGAGTAGGCTAAATAAATGTAGTTACATTCCACCGCTGAAAAAATATCTAAAATTGGCTATTAAAAGTAGACCCACCTGTAGTCTTAATGCATTCATAATAAATAGGCGTAGGCTACTTCATTTTGCTGATAATAGGTAGGCCTACTTTGGCTTAAGTAGGCTAATAAAATCAGGTTTGCACAGTGAAAAAGCCCAAAGTCCAGCCCAAAGGGAGTTCCCATCTCCCACAGAAAGAACCTCTTGAAAACAGCTTGTTTGTAGTCCAACCCTTCACTTTCCTGACTTGTGACATCACAGTGCAAACATAAGCTTGCCAAGTGGCTGGCGGGGTCAGGCACGCCCTCAAACCAAGCTAGTCTGAGCCTTTGTTTGGGTTTCCATTGTACAAATGTTGGACCTGTACCTGCTTCCAGGTAGCCTACTTTTTTTCGTATCACCTCACCTCCATCGAGGTTCCAAGTGAGCTGAGGGATACTAAAATGTAACGTGAGAACACACAGACTGCTGATTGGTCAGAGAGCTTCACTATTCACTGCATCATCATTGCACCAGACAGAGGCCAGCAACAGAAAGTTTATTTTACAGTTTTGGTATGGCATTTCATAACTAAATCCACTTCTGAGAGGTTTTGAGGTGAAAAATCAGCTGTGTAGCCTAGATGTGATGGTGGAACAAAAGTGTGATGAATATTTTCGAAGTTGAGGAGCTCCGCAAGTGGCGGCGGGGGAAGCCTGCTGCTCTACTCCCGCAGTCACACAGACCGCTGCAGCTACAACGGCAGAGGAAAAGCTGGAAGGTTTTCATACGCTTATCTGTCTTTACATTATGAGGAATATTGAAACGTTTTAACCGTAGACTGTATATATTTTAAGAGCTGTGTGGATCGCTGGTGTGTGTGTCGCATTG
>JAPMOB010241532.1:0-13965 GCA_029875015.1 Lepomis gibbosus
CACACACACACACACACACACACACACACACACACACACACACACAGTGATCTCGAAAGTGAAATAATGAAGAATGAAGAACCCGTTCCCACACACGGATGAATCAACACGCTCGCAACAGCTGTTTGTGGTAGAAAAAGCTCCACACACACACAAACGTTTGCTCCTCTATTCTCATGGGGACATCTTATTGACATAATGCATTCCCTAGCCCCTTTCCCTGACCGTAACCATCACAACTACATGTCTGTACGCCTTACCTAATTTTAACCTGAACCCTAAAACTAAGTCCCTTTAAACTAAAAAGCTGGTCTGACCCCACAAGTATAGCGAATCCCGGTTTTTGGACCACATGAACATAGTAAAACAAGTCCACACACACACACACACAAGGTTGTGTATCACGAAGATCATGATACACTGTAAGGTCTGACAGGTTGGCAGCATTTCAAAAGGGAAATCCAGGGCACTGTAGGGCTTGCATCATGCCCTTGACACAAAGACTCACCTCAGATGAACCAAGTATTATCTCTGAAATGCATTCATCTGGTTATACTGTTTCTTTCATACTCTCAGACACATACTGTTTATGAAAATATAGATGAATTTGAATGAACAATGAATTGTGCATAACACAGCTCTAATTAAATTCTGAAAGTGTTTTGCTATGTTTTTCATAGGCCTCTGTGACCATGTGCGTGCACGTGTGAATGGATCTAAGCTCAGCATTCAATGCAATTCAATTGATCATGAGATCCTCTTGGACTGTCTTGAAACCTGGGTTGTCTGTGGCACTGCTCTGCAATGGTTTCGGTCCTAACTAAAAGACCAGTGTTTCTGCACTGGCATCACTTATGCTAGGTCAGCTGCAACAGGTGTTCACTGCGGAGTGCCCTAAGGCTCTGTGTGGGGTCCAATGCTATTTTCCATTTACATGCTCCCTCTTGGCCCCTTTATACGTAGACATAATAGCAGGCACACAATTTCCTTCAGCTAAATGCTGATAAGAAAAGGATATTCAATATAGGTCAAGATTGTGCACAAACTCAAAATGTCTTTCTGCCATATTCAGTAACTCAGCATTGCAGAAATCTTGGTGTCATTTTTAACCAAAACCTTAACTTACACAAACATTTTAGATCGATGATTCAGTCCTGCTTTCATTATCTCATTTCAAGGATTAGACCATTTCAAAATGTGGAAACTGTTATCCACACCTTCATAACTAGTCGATTAACCTGTCAAAACCCACTTTTTAAAAAATGGCTTTCAGTTCATTTCATTTATGTTTTATGACAATGCCGTTTATTTTACTCTATGTTTTAAATGTGTTTGTTTTTTATGGATTTTAGTAGCACTTTGTAAGTGTGTTTGAAATAAAGTACATTAAAATGATAATGATGATGGTGATAATTGTCCAAACTGGGATTTGTAGTTCTAGGGTTGTTTTTAGCTATACTAGTGCATGGCTGTACAGATGGCAATGTTAGTCCACCACTTTCACAGAGCACAGTGTCACTTGGTCATGTTACTTGTGCAATGAGACATCAGAAAGATCAGGTCTAATCTGATTGAATATGCCACTTAACTCCTTGTACAGACACTGGTCAGCTTTCACCCTGACTGCTGAAATGCCCTTCTGACAGCATGTAAAACACAGCAGTAGTCTTCAACCACCCAAAACCACTTGTGTCACTCCACTTTATTCACATATTCATTACTCTTCACTTGCTCTCTGTTGCAGCTTGCATTATGTTCAGTCACTAATGGTTACCTATGAAGTGGAACTGCACAGGATTAATTGAAGGTAGCCTGAAGATTAGAGAGGCCACCTAAGGCCACAAACTCAGCTTTCTCTGTGGCAGACTTTATATGGAATATCATAAGTTGTTTTATTTATTAAGTTAAGTGTGTTTCTAATAAAGTGCCAAACAGACAGTGATATATGAAAACCATTAGGCATAAAGGCACTTTAAAAAAATCAGATACAAAACAAAAGCATTTAGTGTAAAAGCACATAAAAGTGTAGGATGACAAGATTTCACAGGTGTTGTTAAAAGCATGTTAAAAAAGGTGTGTTTTAAGACGTTTCTTAAAGCTAGCAGACTGATTACGTCCAGGGCATAGTTTTCAGGTTTGATTGAGGTTCGTGGAGAATAGGTAGGCTACTAGCCCTTTCACGGATAGTGGTCACTACAGTGAACAGCTATAGTTGCATATCAGCCACTACAGCAGACACTAGTGCGTCATGCCATACACTGCCACCCTCTGGTAAGCCGTTGTAAGTGCAACTTAAATTTGTCAAAACCAAGATGACCGATGGACATTAGAAACGCTGAGATGCCCAGGTAAATCTTGGCATTCCTTCAATTATAGGACACCCCAGCAGGTAAATAAAATGTGGTAACATCTAGTAACAACAAAGGAATAATACAATTATTAAACCTTCCATGTATTGATTTTATGTTGGGAGGAAATTACGATTAATCATCTGTCCACTAAATTGGACATTATGCATCGCTGGCTATATTTCAACTACAATTAACAATTAACTAAAATTAGACTTTGTTTTTCTTGTGAATAGTTCATGTGCAACAACGTTTTTGCGTGTAAATCAATGGATAATGTTATGTTATGTTATGCAAAACTTGCATTTATTGTAACAAAAACAATATTTTGTGCACATTAGCTCCATCATGTAAATAACATTTAGTGTCTATGTTTTTTGGAGCTCAAGTGCAGTGGGTAATAGAAATTCAGGATAGTGGAGCAAGCAAATTTCATCAGAATCAAGTAAGGATAATACTAGTGGGAGTGATGATGAATGGCTGCCAGAAATCGGAGAATCACCAAATGCTTGCAACAGTGATAGTGGAGCTGAGGATGCTGAGAAAGAGAGTGGCTACGGAGTAATGCAGTGTTCACACTGAAAGTGAATCCAGCGTTTTGGACGGCTTGATTACAAACAAAGTCATTGCAAAGATGAGAATTCCTGCAAATTTACTTTCGACAGTGCGGAAGATGCGTTTGTTGCGTCTGGTTCGCTCGAGTTCAAATTTTTCAACTTTAGGAGAAATTCGCATGATGCTATGTTGCGAAAGCCTATCAGTGGTGAAATTGTCCGGACGTCACCGACGGCTTCAGAACGTTGTTTGGAAAGGATCTGGCAGAGCAGGGGAGTGAAATGCCGCTGGCCGACATGGAAGCTGCTAAAGTACAGGGAAATGCAGAAGAAAGGACCTGGAGCAGCGCTGCAGCTTTTTTACAAATAAACACCCATAGCTGGTCTAGATTATGCTCTGACAACTAGGCCGTTTCCCCTCAGGAGAAGCCCGGAGGAAATTGCTTTCATTAAAAGAGCTTTTTACTTTAGTTTTTAGGATTACAGGGTTGATTTATCTTCACTTGCGCTTCTCAGCAGCTAGCTTATGTGCGTTGTTGTTGTTGTGGTTGTTAGCGTCGGCTGGCACCCAAAGCTCTGTTGGATTACTACCTCATATTTATATAAAAACCGGACAAAACTGGACATTGCTTGGAGAATAGAAGTTGTTCTTGGCATCATATTGTAGTTAGTTTGGTATCTGTTTGTTCCGTTTATTGCAATTAAATCACAGCAAAATGTTTACTTTAGATTCATACAGCTGTAGTATTCACGGGTTGCTTATCGCATTACGTGTAAACACTTAGCAATTGTCCAGCGATAAAACCTGTGCGAGAAAAGCGTTGCGAGAATTAAATTTGCATTGTATGTGAAAGCACCATATGAAGTAATGTTCTACATTTTTGCATTCCATTAAACAGTATTAGAATATGTTAAAATATGTGCAATATTAGTTTGACAGCATTATATAATATAGTTTTCACAAATTTTATCATTTAATTCATTGGTTAGCTAAATATATATTTCTTCAGTTGAAAACTTTCGCACATGCTGTCCACCTATGTGAGCTTTGTTTAGTGGTCTTGGAAACCCCTTGAAAAATGTGTGTTAAAAAATGAAAATCTAATTTTGTTTTTTATGCCTAAAGCACAATAAAAACACATAGAAAAAAATCCTGACAGAGGCTGTCATAATTCATGCATGAAAGGGCTAGAGTGGGCAGGAGGGTGAGTATGCCTGAATGAGGCCACAAACATAATAAGGTTAGGATAGGATTTAGTACTTAATGAGGGATTGAACACGAAGCCTGTGTAAGTTTGGAGTAAAACAAGGGTTATATGTTGATGTGGGGAGGTGCGTATGAGGGCAGCACAGTTTTGAACATGATGATTGATAATTGATGTTTACTATTGAGAAGTGGTGGGAGACTAGACGAGAGGAGATGGAGATACTATAGTGTTGTCAATGATGATTGCTTGCTCTATTTATGTGCTTGTATTATATTGTATATATATCGAGTGGCAAAGAGGCATGATGACAAACAGTGGGGAATACCTTTTGTGGGGTGACAGTGGTATCTTTGAAAAGATGAATTGAAACGAGATGGGACGAGACTCTCGGCGTGGAGAGCGTGCCTTATGGGCCAGGATGAGGTTTCAAAGAACTTAGCGGAGTAATACGAGCAGCAGAGAGAGATGCGAAAGGCGTTTCCATCAAAATGGTGATGGCGAGGATAAGGAGCAAAAAGGTCCCCCAGTTGGTTTGTCTTTAAATATTAATTTAGGTCAAATCATGCCAGTCACCTTATGACTTAAACTACGAAAATGTTAATGTCCTCAAAGAGGCAATTTGTGGGACAATACAAAAAAAAATCACACAAACACAAGAGAAACAAAACACATCACATAAACAGAAGAAACAACAATCCAGGATCATCTATAGCCGACATGATAAAATGATAAATGGCATAATGGCATACTGTATGTAACGAAGTGGAGAAGTAGCCTCTCCATTCAGAGAGTCATGGTTACAAATGTGACCTTTAAAACGTTTCCTTAAGGTGGCCAACTGCTAATCCTGGCAGCATTACGTATTTATAGCAGGAGCAGTCATGACGCCAGGATTGTCTAGGCTTTTTCTGCTTGATCAGGCTAATAGTTGCTGACTTTTTCATATTACACTTTATATTACAGCAAGCTTTTAAGTTACTCGAGGAAGTATTAAACATGAGAAGAAGTCAGCGCAATGATCTTGAAGAGCAACTGGTTCACATTTCCCTACTTTTATTTAATGACATGGAACAGTTTGCATCGTGCTCTGAGACTTAAAATCAGTGACAACCTCACCCCCAATATTGGCCTAGTTTCAGATTGTATAGTATGTGTTTAGGGACACACTGGTATCAAGCAACAAAACCAATAGATATTTTCTTAATTTATTGGTTGTAACTGTAGAGCTTTGTATGCTTTGTTTTCCTGTATAGATGGTCCCCTCGTGCCCTAGTTGTGTGGTTGTAGTTTTCTGGGTTAGGTTTAGGGTTAGGGTTTCTGGGAAGCTCTATTATTGCAACTGTGCATATACTGTAAAACAATACACGGCTCAGATATTCCTATATTGTAAAGATTATAATCTAAAGACTTAATATTTATTCTCAGTATGTTTAAATATTTTCAGGTGAATAATTTGACTGAACATTGTTCAGATTGATTTTATTGATATCATCATTAATAAAATCACTCTAAGTCACACATTCAAAAACAAATTATAAGCTAGATGTTAAGTTTTCACTTCCAATTTTCAGAAAAGCCATAAATCCCTCTACTTGGGTGAAGTGTTGCAAGGTCCTGAAAGTAGTTCATCAACCAGTGTGCAATTATGGGGTTTAATGCTGAAAACCCAGAAAAAAATATATTGTTGAGTTCCTTCTGACCCACATTCCTTGGCTATCAGACAGATTTTACAGTTCACAAGTATGTAAACATAGGCTACAGCATTGTAATCTCATAATGAAAGAACAGCCCTTTCTTTTCATTATATAGCAAACAAACCTTGTCAGATACAGGTTTGTCAGAGGGACACTTGGTATTAGTTTGAGATATTAGTGTATCTCCTTATTCACAACCCTGCTTCTTCACTAATCTCTCTGTACCAGTATATGTATTGTGTTGCTGTTTATGGACTTCAACAGTCATGTGCTCCATATATTATTTATTGTTTGTAATCTCTTTCATCTTCTTTGTAGCATTCACTTAATGCTGTCTCCAGTTATCTCCTCTCATTGCTCTAAGCTAATGTAATACCAGTGTTATGTCATGCCATGCAATAAGCCAGATAAATTAATCTGTGCTCTGACAAGTGTCCTGTGGGTCCAATTAGTATCAATGTGCATAAAAAGTCGTCAAGCATCGCTCCTGTGCTCCTGTGGTGCATGTGAAGTGTGTGTGTGTGTGTGTGTGTGTGTGTGTGTGTGCGCGCACTCCTCAGGCTCCCAAGCTCAACTCAGCTGAAAGACCTCGCTGCAGCTGGCAGCAGGGTGGGAACTTTTCCTCAGATAGGATCTGCGGTTTTAGGTCTGATAGTAACCTATTCTTTGACTCATGTTGTCTCGCCTGCTCCCATCTTTTAACGTCATTCTACCCACATCCCCATCATTTTTTTTGCATGTCACCCATCCCGTCCACGTGCCAAGGCTGTGCCTTGTACCCTGCCGCAGTTCCTCAGAGACACCCTGGCCTCATGTGACTCTGGTTCTTTTGCGCAATCTCTACTTCCATTCCTCTTCCCTCATGCTGCCTCTCCCGAGTATGACAGTGAGAGCCTGCTGTTAGACTCTCTCCCAGTAACACCACCTCTCTTTAACACATTTCCCACTGCTGTGCGGCTAGGCTTAAAGCCAGAGTGATTGTGTTTGGGAAACAAAGATGCAGAATAAGAAACAGGGAAACTGATTTTTTTTTTTTTGGCTCGTCCTCAATTCACCTCCCTCTCCGCTGTTAATTTCACTGACGAGAACATCAGGCCATAATTTATTCCCTAGGCCAATGATCAGTAACCCTTTCCCATGTGGAACAGCTGCTCAGTAGCATTTTCAAACAACACCTTCCCCTCAGCAGCCACTCTTTGAAATATGATGTGTCATGGTATGTGTGAAAACACATGGCTCCGTTTAACATGCAGTTATTCAGACCACCAGACTGTTGCAATAAGGTTGCATTAGTTTGGCTCGGTAGCCTACATGTTTTACAACAAATACTGATTTGAGAGAGCCTCCGAGTAGAAATCACATGTTGAGCATATCAATCAAATTTCTTTTACAGATACTAGGCTATACTTGCATATGAGTGCATTAAAGGTACCCTGTGTAGGTTCTGAACACCAGTGGAGCTATGGAGCAATGTTACGATGACCAGGCCATGTTTTGTTAATATTGTATGCTCTACTAGTATGCTTATGTTGCATTTATGTAATGTAGCCAGAATGAGAAGAACAGGAAAACTTTGCAGTATTCCCACTTGGCAGCGAGTACACCTTACTTTACTTTCTAAGATGGTCACGCCCACTGATAGCCTAGGAGTCATACTATTAAACAGCCTGAAGTGGCTACTTTTGTTGTGATCCATATTTGTAGTGCTTCTGTAACAAGTGAAACAAGATACAAACACATTATGTGTAACACCAAACTGGTTTGCAATATGCTTCAGGTAATGTTATTTTGCTTTTGGTTCACTTCTCTTCTACTTAACACCTGTGCAGAATACCACGGGAGGTGAAGATACCCTTTTATAAAACTTTTTACAGCATTTATCTCAACTTACACACAAATTTTCTACTCCAGTCCGTTCTCCTTCCCCGGTTGTCAAATACCAACGTTTTTTCACACCCCCCGGCAACGTACCGGACTGCCAGTCAGTTGATGTGATATAATGAGCGACAAAGTCTGCCTATGGAGGAGGTTTGGTGGATGGATGGTTCAAACAAACACTTGACTTTTACTTCGGAAACTGCTGATCATGTCACGTATGAACCCAAAAGCCAATGTTGAGTTGTTTTAAATTACTTACCTTATTTTAACCCAAACCATGACCTTTCCCTCAGTCTAACCAAAACAGTTTTGTTGCCTAAAATTATGTAAACTGCAACCATTTCACAATGATATCTGCTTTCTGGCAGCCCAGAGCATCTCATAAAGACACCTTGTGTGTCTGTATGAGAAATTGAGGGTTGTTACAAATGCATGATGACTTGGGAATGAGAATGGGTTGTCTTGTTTATATTTTTTTTCAGACCTCTGGAAACACAGAGAAGAGAAAAATAGAAGGAATACTCTCTGTAGGCATTCTGTTGCAAGAGTGGTGAGTACTTAATACTATGAAACTTACTATGAGTCTGTCTAGCATAGAAACATACAGACAAAAGCACAGTCAATTGTTGATCCTAATTTGTTTACAGCTACTGAATGTTTTTCCTTCATTCTTATCAGATAGCTCTCATCATAATATTATGAATATTTATTTTTCAATGTGGCAGGGCGCAGATTTTTCGGAACCAAGGATATTACACATAGCTGCAGATATTTTCAGGAGTGAAAAAAATTAATTCATAAATCTTGTCAATAAAATCATCATCATCAATATGGTCATAATGAAACTTGAATGAACTTGAAAGCAAATTATTAGAATCCTCAAGGTTGTTTAGATCATGAATAACCTTGATGGCTACAAGAAGACTTTTGCTAACACTCTCTGAATCTCACTCTCACTCTCTGTAAGGGGTTGAAAGCTCACTGTTTTTTCATCCTCAGAAAAATGAATTTTAAAACTTATTACATAACAGAGAGTAGAGAGGCACATCTCCATAGTACCAGCAGTATAAACACCCTCTGACTCGATATTTTGGTAACTGAAGCTGTTCAGCATTCAGCCCTCCTCCTCTCATTTCATAAAGGGACTAAACCTCGAGAGACACAGCAGCCTGTCAGGGATGGCCCATGAGGGTCAGAAACACAGGATGATCATAAGAAATTCAAAAGTCCAGTCAAAGATTTTCTGATGAAAAGAATTGAAATCAAATAAAGGGGAAGACACTGTTTTATGTAATTAAGCACCTAAAGCAAGGTACAGTGTAGGTACAGTATTCCTTGAGGCACATTTGACCAAACTGCTAAATAAATAAATAAAAGAGGACTGTTTGAAGAATGGATATATATTTATATTTATATATATATATATATATATATATATATTCTGCTCTAAAGAAATCAATTCCAACTTCAAAAAGAAAAGAAACCCCAGGAAGTGTTAAAAAACATGCCCTCTGAAATAGATGACAGTAGTGAAATCCAATTTCTTGCTGACCGGAAAATTTGTACAACAAAAGGTAAAGTAATGGAAAACAAAGGTCACCCAGTAATAAATTATTACATAAAGTGTAACTTTGTGTCAAACAATGCATCAATCGTTCTTTTGTCATTTTAAGCAAGTTTTATAACCGGTAGATCTGTATTATTAGAAGTATTCTTACCAATTTAGAACAACAAAGTATATTTTAAACTTTAAACCACATTTTTTGTTGCCTTACTTACATCTGTGACATAATATACAATTTATATTTTCACATTCATTCAAAAACTGGGAAAGGTCGGCCTTTACACTGGGTCCATATACACTTTGATGAATGGTGGCCAGGTTCAGACTAAACAAGGGCGATACTGTACATGTACTGGTGTTGCATTCCATGGTTGAGTCAAATGACTCCACGTGCCAGCACTTGTTCCACTACGTCACCACTGGTCTCACTGTCGTCTACAAATAGATAAATTGCAATTCAGTACCCATAGGGCATCAACCAGAGGGACCACTGTGAGAAGATCTTGTACGAAATAAGGTCCGCCTGTGACACTCATTGGTGAAATGGATTACTACTTGATGAACCACTATAGCGGGCAAGCTAACTGGCTGCTGGTTTGCCAGATACATGCTAAGCACGTTAGCGTGTTGGCTTTTTGTCACTTCACAGTTTCCTCAATATCTGAACCAACGACTCCTGTCCGTAAAACGTGCCTCTTCTGTGAAACAGTTTATCTTAGGAGAGTCAAATAAAATTAAGGTTAAATAAAAGTGTTTCATTTAACAAATCCAGCACCTCCGTTGAGGATGCAATCACCATAGTCAGGGTGCTACAGTGCGACCATTTTGCTCGCATATGCCACTGAAAGTCAATTCGAGCGAAAACATGATTTACAACCACAATGTGCGAGTAACTACAACCTACTGTGATGCGCCCCACCACGCCCGCCGTGCTGCTAATCGTTCAAAACATTCCACCCTGAATAGCGGGCAGGATGTATCGCAAAGCTGATGTCAGTCAAATAGAGTTGTCGAAACTTGCAGGGAAAAAACCCAGCTAGCTACCACAGCACCGGGAGAGATCCCGGGTGGGCGGGTCGCTCGGTGGCCGCTTGATCAGCTCTTTACAAAAACAAAGACAAAGATGCAGTTACAGCAGCTAGAGCGGTGAGACAGAAGAAAGTAGGGAGAAGATAAGGAAGTGGTGGGTTTGACTAGCTCGGTAGCCATATCAGGCGCCTTTTGTTGAAACATTTTCAACTTTTCATAAAATCGATTTCATGCTCATCAGTGTATCAGTGTCATTTTTTTGTCAACGAGTCGCAGCCTGGATGGGACCAGAACATTTAAAAAAGACCTCTGAATTGCTACAGTAAACTTTTAATTGTTGAACTGCTTAATTGTTGATACTTCATATATGATTATTGATTAGATAACGTTAGGGGCATTAACAAATTAAGAAACCAATGTGGGCCAATGTGAAAACAGCTCACAAAAATGAAATAGCTGTTATGTCCAACTAGAATTAATATTATACCGGTGGTGGGCTGTATAGTATACCATTTCATAAAATGACAATGCATATAATAAGGTAATATAATATTAACATATTAACAGTATACTATTAAATTAAAATGTTACTTTTTATTTAATGTTATAATATTACATTAATACACTCATTTAAACTATTTATTTCTCTATATTGTGGAAACAGCCCTGCAGCTCTGCAGTGGATGCCAGTGTGTCAAGAGCCCAAATGAACGACACTGAGAGCAAAGATAAGTTCCAGGGTATTTAATCCAATGCAAGGCAAACAGGCATGTATAAAAACTCACAGGTACAGGTAACCCGTACATCCAAAAACCAGAACAGGTAATGCAGCAACTTGCAGAACACGTTACAAAATACCAGACAAGAATCTAACCCCTTACAATAACAGAAACACAGGGATCATGACAGACAAAACCTAAATGAGAACACGGAACTAAAACACAGAGGCAGGGAGTAGAAAAAAATGTAACGGGGAAAGGCAGGACTGAAACTAGGATTAGACAAAACACCAGACAATTACAGAATGAGACAGGGACTATGGCAAGTAGAGATAAAAACCAGATAAATAATAACCCAGACCAAATAACAGATACCGAACTGATCAATAAGTAAACACACAGTGAATTAAACTCACCAGATGTTTGAACTAAAAAGTCGATACAAAACCCAAACCTTAGAATCAAGAACCAAAACCCAGAAACAGAGAAACCAAAATCAAAAAACAGAGAAAGCATGGCCAAAATAATATAACACAGACAACCTCAGGACAGGATCGTGACACAGTGTGCCAGTATGTGCTCATCTAGCCTCCTCTTGAGAGCAACACACTCCTCTTATTCTGTTTTACATCTGTCTTACTAAAGTTATTGTAATACTATTCAGTAGTCTTGTTTACATTAGGTGTGGCATGGCTTCTGTGGGTGCTGCTGGTGTCACAGTAAAGTTTCTTGTGATAAGTGATTAGTGTTTTAAAAGCTGTTTTCAGTGTTTTATATTTTCAAAACATCTGATTCATTATTTTAAAAAGCTTTGAAAAAAATTTAAAGGTCAATGTCGAGTGTCCAAATACAAGGGTCTTCACTTCCATTGTCCTCAAATGGTTTCACACCATAGATAAACACAAGGAGAAGGAGCAAACACATAGTATAAATATGTATAAAATAAATAATTTGTTAACTATGTGTTACTACACGTGGTCGTTGGGAAAAAGGTTAGCATAGAGCCCTGCACTCCACCATACCCTGCAACACCTGGAATCACCAAACCACTACACACGCATCTTGTTCATAGACTTTAGTTAATACTATTAACCCATTTAAACATTGACCCAGCCATATGCCACTGAATAAGTAGCTTCCTGACGAATAGATCACAGAGGGTGAAGGTTAACGTAACCTCACACTCTCTTACCCTCTCACCCTCAGTACAGGCGCTTCTCAGGGCTGTGTTCTCTCTCCAATCTTTTGTCTTTACACTACCCACTTTACATCCACAAATGGACACTTCAGTGAGAACAATAAAGTATGCGGATGACAAAACCATTGTAGGCCTCATCTCAAACAACGATGAAACCCAGTACCGGATGGAGGTGTACCAAGCTGTCACTTGATGTTCTAACAATGACCTCCAGCTCAACACAGCCAAAACCCAGGAAATCATTATTGACTTAAGACGTAGGCCATTTCCCAAAACACCCATACAAATAAACGGTAAATCGATCACAATCACTGACTCCTTTAAATTCCTAGGAACACACATTAGCACTGTCGAAGGAATCTCCAGACTAGACAAAACTGCAGAGTTATGGCGACAGCACCATCCATCGTCAACCGCTTATACTGCATACAAGGTCGCGGGGGGGCTGGAGCCTATCCCAGCTGACATTGGCCGAAAGGCGGGGTACACCCTGAACAGGTCGCCAGTCCATTGCAGGGCTGGCGACAGCACCTTAGTACCTTATTCAACTGTATTCACACCGATATGTAGAAGGTAGAACACACTGAAAGTAATACTTTGTTGGAATCAATGGTGATTATGTCATATGAAGTACACCAAGCCATACATAAGCTTTCTGATAACAAAACTAATGGGTTGGATCGTATTTCTGCTGAACATCTTAAAAATGCCAGTATAAGAATAGCTCCTTTGCATACCATTTGTTTTACTGGTTTTATGATACATGGAGTATTGCCAGACTCACTGTTAGCTATTTTATTTTTTTATTTTTTTATAAACCTGTCCTATTATAGTGAGCTGGATACCATATTGTGCCAGACAGATTTTACTTTAACTAGAGATTATTAATATACTCCTTTGTCTGTTTAATTATTTAATTAATTATGTATTGATTTGTCACCGGGCCGAACAGGAGGGTAGACATGGGGATGGGGGGGGGCACAAACAGACAGCACAGAGGAAGGACAACACCTGCAAGAGAAGGGGGATGGAAGGTGGGGACAACAGGGAATAGCAGAGGGAAACACTAATTGCAGAAAGCAACAAAACCTGCAATAGAACAGAGAGGGGGGCTTGGGGAGGAGAAAAATGACAACAAACAAACACACACAAACAAAAACAAACAAACAAACAATAAAAGTAATAATAATAGTAAAAGACAACCAGCCGACCAGCAGCAATAAACTGACATAGTAAGACAACTGAAAACAAGAAACAGTCACGCACAATAAATAAGCAACACAGCACAGCCACGAGAGCAGGAATAATAACAACTAATTTAAATAAGTAACTGAAAGAAAAGCATCAGGGATAATTCTACGAGGGACAACGGCATATTTTTTTGTGTCAATGTGTTAGACTGTATGTGTGTGTGCGTGCGTATATGTGTGTGCGCATAATCCTGTTAAAGAATGTAGTTGTTAGGGACGCCACGACTGCGCCACACCGACCCCAGTTACAGGCAGGCAAGAACCCCAGTAGCCAATAGGGGTGGAAGAAAGAATAAATAAATAAAAAAATAATAATAAAAAAATAAAAAGATATGACTTCCAGATGCACCGCATCAAACGCGGAAGACCCCGACCCAATCAACAGACGCCCTAAAAATAAACAAATAAAAAATACGACCATCCAAATACCATTTGACAACGCAGTGCCTGTGGAACGCAACAGGCGTAACCCGCAGAGGAGCAGTGCTCCCGGACCGACCGCGGAGTGCACACAACATAGACT